>CAUOFW020003437.1:0-37352 GCA_963454935.2 Ilex paraguariensis
GGTTGTTGTTCCGCCTACCACCTCTGCCTCGTTCCGCGTCTCTCTTCCCCTTCCTCTATTTTCCATCTACACACATGTCAAACATAAAAACAGCATTTACTTAGTATCCCAAGATAGAAGTCAAGTATTTAAACTCTGGAGATTTTCCTCCTTGTTTCACTAGTAGTGCGTGTGTGCCACCTACTAGTAGACATTTACACATAAAACTATACCATTCATTCCTTTTTTTTTTGAACCCAAGGTTATGTTTCTAACCCTAGTGTTTGTTTTTTTTTTTTTCATGTGCCTTTTACCATGCATATCATTCACATAAACACCTAGCAAGTAAATCATGTTTCACATAACACGTTGCACAAAACATGTAACAATTTAAGCACATAAGATGAGATGCACAATGCATGCAATGGTCTAGTCCCAATGCCCAACAAGCCTTAGGCAATCGTATAACCTAGGCTCTGATACCAAGCTGTGACACCCCAAATTCAGGGGTCCGTTAATTTCCCATCAACCCACGGAATGTCCGTGGATACTGTATAACTAGATATCGCACCGTTGTGTCCCATTTACCGGGATCCATAATTTAACGAAATCCGGGCAGAGTCTCCTTGTACGGGAAGCTCTACCCCAAAACACAATCTATGCAATCAACATTTACATGACCATCCGAGGTCCAATATAATACCATAACCACACAGGGTCCATTTATACGTAAAACTTGACCACACGGGTCCAATCATCATATTTATATATCAAAATATGCAAGGTTATATTAAAACAGTCCATATAGACTCTATTACAATTCCTTTACACATTACATGCCAAAATTTAATTATAAATCTACTTTTTAAAAAAAACAAAAAAATGGATTGGAAGCCACAAGTCGGCTTTTCTTCAACCACGTGACCCTGATTGTGAGCCGTCCATTGGTGCAAGACCCACACCTGAAATGTTTTCCGTATAGGGTGAGCCAATGCCAAGTAGAATAATCCCTACAGAGGCTACTCATCACCTAAAATGCATATGCAATGTATAAATGCAACATTTCACAACAAGTATTCCCTCAACAATAACATATAATACAATGTTGGAAAATCATGATGCCATGCCAAGTAATGAGATGAAACTCACCCATGCATGCTATCCCGAGCCCACACCGTCTCCTACAACACAATGCGACACTTACGTGTAAAACAAACGTCTTTGATGAAACACATCCAAAGATCATTTTGAAATCAACCATATGTCATAAAACTAATTCATTCTTGGATGTTTCCCATCAAATGAATAATTTATATATCAAAATCATGTGCCTTTATGGGGTATCAGATTTAGGAATCGCACCTCCGGCTCCGTACGCCGTTACACTTTTCTGGAATTTCACCGCCGGTAACTGTATGAACCAAGTGGCCGGGTTTTTCACCCGAGGAGTGTCTAACCCTACTTGCTATACCCGACACAAGTTTTCTTATGCATGTCACCGTGCGACTCCGAAGGACGTTCCATCCCACTTTTCCGAGCCTACCGTAAAGTACCAATGTTGGTGTTGATCACCCCATGCAACCCTACACCCACACTCATGCATGTAGCTCATGAATGTGATGTTAATTCCATGTCCATATTTCAATGCATGCCAAATGACAATTTTTAAATATCATTGTATACCATGACAATTAATATCATTTGCATATAATCACATAACCATTTCAAGTTCAATATATCCAAGAGCATATATCAACACTCCATCAACATGATAACAAATAATACATGCTAATATTACATTTCATTCACAAGGCATAATATAAACACAAAGCATGCCCACATGATCCCAATTTCCAAGGGATTACATAAATACTTCCATATACCAAAATCAAGCCAAGATTTTATATGAATCATTCAAACAAAATAAAAATCAGAATATATGATTTTTATATAACCAATTATCTAAAATTCAAGAAATCACAAACTAGCACTTTCTAACTACCAACTCACACTAGAATTGGTCCTACCCATTTCCATAGCACCAATATAATGGAAAAATATTAGAAATACCCAAAACAGCCTACATGAACCCTATGGACACCTTAGGTTAGAAAAAGGTCCGAGTAGGAGGAACCCTAACTCTTGAAGCGTAAAGAATTTGTAGGAAGTCTCAAGAACAAGATTGAAGCCCAAAGCTTAGATTTCTCCAAAATCCTCCCTTTGAATCTTCGGTGAAAATCTTTGTTTTTGGTACCCACGCGTAGCTCTCGTCGCGTAGATCGACTTTAATTCTTGGCCCGACGAATTCCGACCGACGGAACTCCGAGAATCGGCGAAAGAAAGCTTGAAGAATTATATTTTTTTCTTCTTTGCTCTTGGGTCTGATCCAGCCAGCCAAATGAAGAGAAAATATCTGATTTTTCAGATATTTGCCCACTTTTATACTTTCTAAACACTTGGCCCTCGTCGCGCCAAGTGTCGTCCTTTGTCCGGGTCCGTTTTCACCCCGAAACGATTAAATTTCGTACTGATTTAAGCTCAAAATATTTTATATGAACTTTATTTAAAATATTTTTCAAATTTTAAATTTTTTATAAAAATTTCGTTTTTAGGGGTTATACCTTGAAAAACGTGAAAAATATAACTATCTCAAAATTCGACGAAATTTGTCTGGGTAACTAGATTTCGTGAGACGAATCCAACGTGAGGTCCATTTCATCATCCTAGGTCTATAAAAATACCAGTTTTTTTTAACCCGCACTATAATAGTAAATTACCATTTTGCCATTTTTTTTCAGAAAAAGTTAAAATTTTTCCCGGGTTTCACAAATTCTTAACTTCTAAGCCTCCAAATCCTCATGTAATGTGATCATACCGTCACCACACATCCAAAATAGTTGCAAGGTTCTAAAATACTTGAAGTATGTGATTACATGATTGGTGCCTTGAAGGTGTTTGTTGTGTTTGATAAAATAACATGCTTGAAAAATGTGGAAAAATACATGAATTATGTGATTACATGATTAGTGCCTTGAAGGTGTTTGTTGTGTTTGATAAAATAGCATGTTTGGAAAATGTCGTAAAGTGAAATTACATGCTTATGATGTGATTTACAATTGTAATGTTATGTTGATGTATGCTTAACGATATGTTAGCATTATGATGATCATAAAATTTATATGTTTGGATATATTGAACTTGAAATGGTTATGGTGATTATATGTAAATGATATAAATTGTCATGGTATACATTAATATGTAAAAATTGTTCATTTGTTATGCATTGTAATATGGACATGGAATTGACATCACATTCATAGGCTACATGCATGAGTGTGGGTGTAGGGTTGCATGAGGCGATCAACACCAACATTGGTGCTTGATGGTGGGCTCAGGAAAGTGGGATGGAACGTCCTACGGAGTCGCACGGTTACATGCATAAGAAAACTTGTGTCGGGTATAGCAAGTAAGGCTAGATACTCCATCGGGTGAAAAACCCGGCCACTTGGTTCATATACTTACCGGCGGTGAAATTTTAGAAAAGTGTAATGGCGTACGGAGCCGGAAGTGCGATTCCAGAATCCGATACCCATAAAGGCACATGATTTTGATATATAAATTATTCATTTGATGGAAAACATCCAGAATGAATTGGTTTTATGACATATGGTTGATTTCAAAATGATCTTTGGATGTATTCATCAAAAATGTTTGTTTTACACATATGAGTCGCATTGTGCTGTGGGAGTCGGTGTAGGCTCGGGATAGCATGTATGAGTGAGTTTTATCTCATTACTTGGCATGACATCATGAGATTCTATCTTGAATAACATATTCTTATTTGGAAGAAGTTTTTTTGTGGCATGTGCGCATTGCATACGCATTTTAGGTGGGGAGTAGCCTCTGTAGGAGTTTTTCTACTGAGCGTTGGCTCACCCTATATGGGAAACATTTCAGGTGGGAGAGGTACACCGGTGGATGACTCCAATTTGGACCCTTATGTTTGAAGAAAACCAAATGTGACTTTATTTTGTGTTGATGTAAAATATTTGTGGAAAGAATGTTTTAAGCATGTAATCTTTTAAATTATAATAGAACTTATATGGATTATTGTTAAACTAACCTTACATGTTTTGATATAAATATGAATGATTGGACCCAGTGTGGTCAAGTTTTATTTATAAATGGACATTGTGTAGTCATTGTGTTATATGGGGCCTCGGACGGGTCATGTTAATGTATATTGCATAGGTTGTGTTTTGGGTAGAGCTCCCCGTACAAAGGAGACTCTGCCCGAATTTTGTTAATTTAAGTACCTCGGTAAATGGGGCATAACGGTCTGATATCGAGTTACTCGATATCCATGGGTATTTCGTAGGTTGATGGGTAATCAACGGACCCCCGAATTTTGGGGCGTCACAAAGTTATACGATTTTATGATAAAAAAATCCTTACTTATTTAAGGCGGTTACTATACGAAAAATCACTTTTTAGAAAACGATACAGAAAATCGCATTTTCCAAATGCAAAATTTTCCAATATAAATCTACAATCAAATCCATAGAAAATAGATATTCCAGAGAACTCTGACCAAAACTACTGTTCTTTCACGATTGCTAAAATAAAAATTTTGGATTTCCAAAAGAATTGTTTATAACTTTCATCAACTGTTATTCCACCGTTCCTAAAGAAAGATCAACTGCTATTCCATCGCAGTGATTCATTCTAGAATATAAGATTTCAAGTAATTGTTTTTCAATTTCTTCGAGTTGTTTTCTTCACTAGAGTTTCAAATATTTTCCTTGTTTTGATCAGCATATACAACACAAAAAAATTTGTTCACTGACATAATTTGCTTAAAATAACAAAAAAATAACCCCTACAATTTGTTCAGTGATATTCCCCTAAATAGCACAAAATATTTACAATTTTAGCATAATATGGTACAAATATTTGTACACTTCACTAAAGTAATACACCAATTGCATACTGAATATGTAACCCTAACATTTTTCAATATAATGTAACTGATATATATGTAAGTTTAATGATATAAAACCCTAACGTGAATTCCATTTTATTCCAAATCAACTGTTGTAGTAGAAATAATTTGGTTCATTGTCTAGTTTAAAAGACACATGTGAATATTTTTTTTACAAATGGTTCACAGTCTAAATGTAATCAAAAAATCAAAAAGATATTACTACATAAATGACATTTCTAGATCATTGTCTTGTTTAAAAATCACATGTGCATAGTTTATTGCATATGGTTCAAAGTCTAGATATAATCAAAAAAAGCAAAATGCCTAGTGCATGAATGACATTTTAAGTTCACTGTTTTCTTTAAAAATCAAGTTAAGATTTTTTTTTCTATATAGTTAAATGACTAGATAAAAGCTAAAAAATAAAAAGTCTTCCTTCATGAATAACATTTTTAGTTTACTGTCTTATTCAAATTGTTAACAAATTGCAAGAATGAGCAAGAAACTGGTTGCCATAACAAACTTGTACGAGTTACGTCATAGAAATGCAACTAAAAAAAAAAGTAATGGCACCGTAAAAGAACTTGCACCAGCCACCAGAAGGCGAAGAAATTACTTACCTCAATGTAGATCAAACATGCAAGCACCAATAAAGGTAATTTAAAAATTGAAAATTATTTTGAATCACATTGAAGAACTGAAGAAAACCCCATTTTTGGTTGTTATTTGAAGCAATAATATAGAAAAAATTTGAACAGTCTATATCTAAGAAGAGTGATGGCAACATTGTCTCTCTAGTTTAAACATATGACCAAAAAACCTTTGATTTCTTAATTGGGACGAAACCACTTAAAATCACCAGTGATGATGTGCCATTGATTTTTGGAATAAAAGATGGTGAGATAGACATTGATGTGTCAAAGACAAAGAAGAAAAATTCTAGTTTTGTGACAAAAAGGTTCTTGAATCAAACAAAATTAAAAAGTGTAGTTGAAAAAGAAATGCTGGAAGAGGTATCCAAAGGAAAAACAAAAAATGATGTTGAAGACTTTGCAAGAATTTTGTGTCTGTATGCATTTGTCACATTGTTTTTTCCTACAAGTGGTCAAGTACTTGGTTGGGGATATGTCCAACATGTTGATGATCTGAACAATATGTAAACATATGCTTGGTCAAAAGCAATTGCTAACATAGTGATGAACTCAGTGAACTTGAAATATAAAAACCCAACAGGAGTCACCGACTATGTTCTAGTAATCTTGACAAGTTTTCTAATAAATATTATTTCATTTATTGTTCAATTTAAAATATAGTTTATTATTATAATAATATAAAATATTCATTGTTACCAAACTTTATTACAAATTCTGGTATTTTGTGCAGTATTGTTTGTGTGAACACACAACAATAATAAATCCAAGACATTGACGTGCATTTCCCAGGTTCATGATATGGAACCTTGCAAAGTTGAATCCTATAATAAATGTCAATGCATTGCATCAATTAACTTCTAAAGAGGTAAAACAATCCCATTTTATGTCCAACGGAAAGTTCTCTCTTCCAAATAAAATACTTATTCTTACATTTTTTATTGTACAAATGTTATACAGGTGAAAATGAAGAAGTTGAAAAGAAAAAAAAATGAATTCTACTCAAGTGGAGGAAATAAGAAGACAAATACACAAGAAGAATCAAGAAAACAGGGAAAGAATAGACCAAGGAAGAGGACAGTGAACAAAAAACAAAAAAAGGGAAACCAGGCCCATAAAATGTGAAGTCAAAACACCAGTTCTGATAGAAATCATTGATGAAGAAGAACAAGATAAAAAATTTGAAGTAGCTGAAAGGCATCAAGTAGAAGATACAGAAGATGAACAATCTGATAAAGATGAAATAGATGAAGTCCATGATACTAAAGATGAAATAGATGAAGTCCAAGATACTGAAGATGAAGAAATGGAACTAGAAGAGAAAGGAAAGACAAAAGATGAACAACAAGAAGAGCCAGAAGGTAGTGAACAAGTTGTGGTTGAAAGCAGAAAGACAAAAAATAAAAAAAAACAATTTGTGATAGAAAATAGTGATAATTCAAAAGAGTTGGATGCATGGACAAGCCAAGATCAAGATCAAGAAGGTTATAACAGTGAACAAGTAAACAATAAACAAATAGAATGAAAAACATCACAACAAATGATTGAAGTCACAAACCTAAAATTGAAAAGATATGCAACATTAGAATTAAATAGGTATCTCAAGGAACAATATAATACATCAAAGGAATAAATTGAAACAATGATGGCTGAGATTCTGATACAAGAAGAACATAGTGAACTTCAAAAGACTACAATGCTGATTTTGAAAAAGGAAAAGGATGAAGCAAATTAAAAAATGAACAATTGATGGAGGAATTTGGAAAAGTAATGGAAGAGTTAGTCTTCATGAAAGTTGAAAATAAAACCTTGAAAGATCAGATTGAGAAGATAAATGTAGAAAGGGAACAATAACAGAAGAATACTTCACATGAAGATAGTGAGCAACATAAGTCTACAACAAATACAGATGATAGTGAACAATTCAGTGTTGAAATAATGATATTGAAAGTCGAAAAAGATGAAGCATTGAAACAATTGAAAATTTGAAGAAAACAATAGGAGAGATAAACTTGATCAGGGATGAAAATGAAAAACTGAAGAATGAGATTTTGAAGATGAAAGAAGATAGTGAACAAAATAAACAAGTTAGTTCACGACAAAATAGTGAATCAGCAATACTAGAAAATGCATTGGAAAGTCTAGAAATTTCAATTGAAGACAAAAATAAGCAAATCAAATTGCTAGAAGGCTTAGTCAAAAAATTGAATGACAAAAAAATCTCACGACGTAATCTCGGCTTAAGTTGAAAAAAATTTCAAATGAAATTTGGATGAAAACAAATCTGTTCAAGATCAGTTGGATGACATGGTTGCAAGATCTGTGATACAACAATTAGCAGAAGAGAAAAAACATGATATTATAGGTACATCAACAAGTGAGCAAAGATCAATGGTGAAGGGTATAAAGAAGAAGGAAAGAAAGAGACAAAGAGATCCAGACTTCCAATACTCCACAATGAAAAAAGCATCAAAGGCCAAAGATTGTAAAAGATCAAACATTTACAAAGAAAAAAAGGAAAAGAGAAAATATAACGCCCCAAAACCCACCTTGGACGGCATTACTATCTAAATACCATTCACATCATGAGAGCAACTAATAAAATCCATCAAATAAGAAAATTTCATTCATCATATGTAGTGTCTACAATATCTTCCCAAAAGAATATGCCCAAAACATGGCAATTACATCCAAAAGAATCAAATTTAACTTGCAGCGGAATAACAAAATATTAGACTCCCTCGAGTCTCAAAATAAATTTTCCTAATCTAGGACAAAAGTAAATATAATCCTATGCATCCATCTCGGGATCCAAGTTTCCATCTATCAGAGCTTCCCCATGTGCTTGTTCATCTATTCCGAGCTCTTCCTCTAATCCATAATCTGAAAAATATGTTGATTGTAAGGGGTGAGCACACAGCTCTATAGAACAATCCTCTCAAACTTAAACAAGGTTTAGAAAATATATAAAATAAGTCGGTCTCATTTCGTAATTATCATATATCTATTTTGAAAGAAAACAGTGACATTTCATCAAATCTCAAGTTTAAGCAATATCAATAGATTAAATAAGGAAACAATTCAATTTCCAACAAGGAGCCATTTCCACAACCACCAAAAAACATAATCACCATGGATCTCAATCCACCATTTGCATGATGAACAATAATCAACAATATATATATATATGTATGTATCTCAGGTATGATGCATGATTCACATGAATAAGCACATCGAGATTATTCTGGCCCACACACACACACCCAATCCTCACAAGGATTCTCAATCTTTAGGAAGAGAATATAGCAACACATTGGCAGGGACGATCCAACCCAGTATTAGTATACTAACCCTCAGCCTCGATAACACGTGAGCGAATAATGGTTTGGTACTCGCAAGGCACCAACCCCATTACGAGTGATAGAGAACCTTCAAACCCACACGAAGTAAGAAATGCATCTAATCCACTCTATGATATCAGGTCAATGGCCACCCATGGTCATCCAAACATCCACTAGAGATACAATATTCAAATCAATTTCTCCAATCACAAATACATTCAAAAAATCCAAAATTTTACATATTGTATCTCCATAGAATAATTAAAGAAAAATGAAAGAGATCATCATAAATACCATTTTGTGGTTGAATATAAAGCTCTAAAGTTTTGGAATCAAGAAGAAAGGAAAAATCAAGAGAAAAATCTATTTCTCTTCAAAACTAGGGTTTTGAGTTAAGAAGAAGAGATTTAATGGCTATCCCACCATAGATTTGTTTTAAACATGATAGTGTTTGCAAGAATATCAAAAATCAATGATTTACTAACAAATAAATAAGATTTAGAGTCAAAAGAATACATATAAGTAAACCTTAGCCTCAATGTAAGAGAATAGGAAGAAACCCCTACCTTGGTATTCTTGAAGAAATATAGGGTTTTGGTTCAATCCAAGGCGCAAATCCCCTTTTATCTTGTGTTCTTCTCTTCCTTTCTTCCTCTCTAAAGTTTTCTAGGGTTTGAGGTGTTGAAATGGGGCTAAAGGGGACATCTTTATGTATTTATAGTGGAAAGAATCGAACCTAGATCGCGACTTAAAATTTTTGGAATCTGTTGGGGGTACCGATACGCGTATCGGTATGGTATGCCTACTGGTCTTCGGCGTACCGGTACGTGTATTGGTACCCTTTGGCAGTTTTGTTGCTTTTTCCTTTTTTTTTTTCATTTCCAATCCACCTTTATCCTTCCAAAGCCAACCCAAACTTATACAAAATACTTTTGAACATCAAACCTAGTTGGTACAACTACTATTACAAAAGATTTCATATATTTATCCGGGTTTTCACAATATCATTATTTCTACGGTTATAACCTATATGGTTCATTCCTATGCCATTACATATATTAAAATTACCACACAATTTATTATGATATTACTATAATCATGTGGGGGTTTTCAGAAAATTGTGAAGGATCTTAAAATTCTGAATCTAGATGACATACAACATAATGATAGAGATTTGAACAAGACATAAAAGGAGCTTTAACTCAGTTTGAGATTTCAGTTTGCAAACTTCTCAAACATGATGATTTTGAAAAACTTAAGCTAATAATGTCAAAAGAAGGAAAATTGTAATTCAAATACAAATTATACTTAACTAACACATCTGTGACTGATATCCACTAATACTTGCACATCAACTTATGTAGGGCACAAGTCTGGAATGGCTCCGAAATAGGAAGATGCATTACAATGGAATATACTCCTCCTAGCAAATGACCTTCACTTTGCAAACAATGTGAGTATATAATTCATTATCTTGAAGAAGCAAACATAGTAATGATGAATTCATATTACTTTGATGTACTAACATCATTTTTAATGTTCTAACCTTAATGTTCACTCTCCATATTCATAAGGTAATTGACTGCTGGGAAATTATTATCAGATGAATAGGACACACTTGGCAAGGATACAACAATTGAAAGATCATGTTTCTTCAATAGTGTATGTTGGGTAAGAAAATAATTAAAAATTCTATAGTTCAAAGAAAAAAAATGCAAAAATAATGAACATCTTTGAAAAATATAGACAATGGTGACAACCAATAAATTTTAACAAAGTTATATTCAAAGAGAGATCGACAAGAAAATAGAAAAAACCAAAGACCAATATAGATACCTCCACTTCCCAATGAATTCAACAAGATACAACAATTCAGTTGAACCATTTCACTGGACCTTCCTTGTATTCGATCATGAGAAAGGAACGTGGAAGTACTACAACTCAATGAGACCAAGAACAAAGAAGAACCGTGATATTTTGTTAGATGAAGCACCAAAAGAGATAAACTTCTTATATATTTCAATGTTTCACATCACAACTTTAATATCCATTGTCTCACAAAAAATTAATATATTGGCAGAAACAATACGTTTAGAATGTAATGATGAGAGTGTATTAGAAACCAACTTCAGAATCACAATCAACAGAGAATGAAAGAAGTTCATTTGATTTCCCAATCATCTCAATGCAAAATAGCCCACAACTACCCCCAGGCTCATAAGTACAAAAACAACTTATATTTACATATCAACACAATTTTTACATATATTAACAAAATAAAAATATTACAGCCTTGATTGTGGGATCTATGTGTGCCACAACATGCAAATAATAGTATGAGGGTACCCCATAGAACAAAAATTGACTGACAACCGAATCAGATGTCTATAGGCAATAGTGATATTCAAGTTCATTAACCATCCAAAATCGTGGACTATCCAAGAATATGAATCCAGAAAGATTATCCCCAGTTTTAACTTGATTTGATCACAATTTGTATATGTTTTTAGTTTGATCAGATCACAATTTTTATATATGTTTGGTTAGATGTTTCAAATATGTCAGACTCTAAAAAGTGAACAATTTACAACTGTTGTAGACAGTGAACCACTTGAATATGAAGATAACTTTTGCCATTCACTTAAGACAATGACATACTTACAAAATATTAATGTAACTTTACTATAGCGAAAGTTGACATTGATATAACTTGAAAGTTGGCAAAGACATGGAACAACATGTGAAAGCATAATAAAAATATAGTGAACAACAAAGGATTTTAAAAAAAGTAAACACATACAATTATACTAAGATAGTGAACTACAATTAACAACACATAAATAATATAGTGAATAAAAAAATTCTATAACAAAAATAATAATGTATTAAGAATTTATAAATGGTAAAGAAATATACTATAAAATCTAAGATAGTGAACTACAAAGAAAACATAATTCTCTCAAGAATTTCAATTAACAAGAATTACATAGGCTCTTTAAAAGTCTTTCTATTATGGTTACCTCTCTGACCACACCTACTATAGTGTATTTGCCTAATTAATTGACCCATAGATTGTATCCTACACTTTTTTGGGCTTGATAGGTTTTTTGTTTGGTAATGGAGGCAAAATCACAGCTTTATTCATAGAAAAAAAATGGGGCATTCAATAGCCAGCACAAGAAATATTGAGTTTGCATATGCATTTATGTAATTACATATTTATAATTACATATATATGTCAATATGATTAGTTATATCAACTGCATGAGAACAAGATAGCCCATTAATATGCCACTGAAAACATGAACAACTTTGATTATCCACATCAACTTATACCATAGGAGTTGAACTAACCTCAAAAATTGACTCACTAGAAATTCTCACTGCCCAATTCCTCCCAATATTAAATGAAACTTTCAGTTTTTTATCAATTTCAAGAGATATAAGACCTTTCTTTGGAGGCCTCCAATTTACTCATTCCCATTTGATTCATAATCTATGATCATATCTTATCAATCATGTTGGTTATTGACTAATTTCAAGCCTTAAGAATCCATGTATTAAAAGACTCTACTACATTTGAATTCATTTTACCATACCGTTTGCTTTTAAAATATGCATGAACCCATTTCTCATACGAAAAATTTACAAGCAACCCCTCAGCAGTTTGTTTTCCTTCACTCCTAAAAATATTAAAATTCAAATGAAAAATAGATTCTGTAGGAGCTTAAGCACACTCTTGAAACATTAAAACCATTTTCTCCCTGAATGCAGTCGAGTAACAACCACCACTAAATTTGTCTCTAAGATTTGCCTTCAAATTCTGAAGGCAGAATGCATGGGGAGAATTAGAAAAACCCTTTGGCATAGCTTCTAGAAAACCACCATTTCGATCCGAAATGAAACTAATAACATGATCTTGATCCAGAATTGTAGACAACTTCTAAAGAAACCAACAACAATTAGATTCATTCTCAAAATCAGCAATCGCAAATGCTAATGGATCCTGGAATTAGACAATAAACTAAATAACATATACAATGAACGAAAGTTTTGAAAAGGCAATAACATTATATGAAAGTATAACCAGAATAAAAACATAAATACTGAACAATAAAAAGCACCACTGTGAACACCAATGAAAAATAAAATCTTGAAAAGAAAGTTACCGAGCAAAAATAATGGAAGACAATAGAAAGAACAGAAAGAACGTGCTTTCACACAAATTTAGAAAGTAAAGGTAATATTGTCATATAAAAAAAGAGAAAAATTAGTTTGGACCTATCTTCTTAAAAGTTCAGTTGAGCTGGACCTTACCCAAAATGCAAGCTTGAACTTATTTACAAATTGGGTACTGACTTTGTAGTTTTCAATAATTTTCACAAAAAAAAAAAAATTCTTCTACATATTTCATCATCAACCAAACCCTAGAAAAAATTATGTTACCCTTATAACCTCTCTCTTTTAAGACGTTACCATGCTATGATTACTGGGTTTTCATCTCTTCATCTTATTTCATCTAAAAAATTCAAATTTTTGTTGAATATTAGCTTACAGTATTATGGATCAAGAATCAAAGAAGAAATTGCTTGAAGAGGGTGGCAGTCATTATCTAGAAAACTACACTCCGATTCTCTTGGTTGAAGAGGGTGACAACAACGAGCTCAGAGGCACTGTTCCAATGCTCTGCACTAATAACTACAGCTTCTTTTGAAGCTCAAAAACAAATAATCTATGCACAAAATGCTTCAAATACCATCTTTTGAATCAAGCCGATATTGTTTTAGTAATTGAAGAAACAATAAAACAGGTTTTTGATGATCAAGCCGTGAAGGAAAATAATGGATATGAGCGAGAAATTGAGGAAGCGAAGGGTGTGAAATTTGAGGATGCAGGGGCTTTGAGGAATTGAGTCAGGTCGGATAGGTGCAACTTCTATAGAAAATGGATTGGCTTGATGGGGTTTGAGTACCGGTGTGGAGAAAATTTTTGTTCGATTCAATGGTATTCTAACAAGCATAATTGTAAGTTTCATTAGAAGACTTTTGGTTAGGATGCAATCGCAAAGGCCAACTGCAAAATGTATTTCGTTGTCCCTAATCTCTGTACATCACCCTCAAATGTGTATATGACTTTTGTGTGTAGAGGAGTGTCACTCTCCCTTGGAATGATGCAAAAAAAGGGGCAAATGGGTGTGTGGAATGAACAAAAACACGTGTGTGTGTGTGTGTGCAAAAGTGCTCTCCAAGCGTAGAGAGACTTTCGAGTGTTGTGTTTTACTTGGAATGGGTATTCCAATGTCATCTCCTCAGGGAAGGAAGGTGAATTGTGTGAACGCAATTTTGTAAAAATGAAAAAGTGTAAAATCTTTTGAGTTGTGTTTTGGTGAGTGAAGATTGATTATAAAAATGTAATGAAAACAAGTGTTGGCTAATCTAACAAGGCCATTCAAATGGGAATGTCAAATCAACTCAAGTCCTTTCTCCAATTGTGCCTAGATGTTTGATTGATTCGTAGGAAGCAAGGGACTAAAATGGAGATGAGGATTCAAGCATACCTTGTGACAAGTTTAGGGTGTATCAAGAACTCACAACTGCGTCTACACTCAACCTAGTCAAACCAAATCATCGTACACTATAAGACATGCATAATGTAAAGAGACATGGTATTGAAATGGAGATTAAAACTTGTGATAATGTAAAGAAAGGTGAAACTACAAAAATAAGTGCATTCAATACCCAACTAAAAGCTTGAAATGAAAAACTCAATGTAAACATGGTAGAATCTAGAACATGTAACTAAACTTGTAATACACTTAAAATAAATGAGATTAAAGTGCAAGAATTAATGATTACAAGAGATTTAAAGCTTACTACAACTGAAATTGAGAAGAAAATACAAAAACATAAATTTCTCTCCAAGAATTTCATCTTCTTCCTTGAGAACTTATCTATGTAAAACTACTCCTAAGCTTAGGTAGCTTCTCTCCCCCCAAAACTTGTGTGAAGCTGAATATATGGTGTAAGACCTCTGCATTTTTGTCCATAGGGCTCCTCTAGCATGTGTGTGCAGGCCTCCCAAAGTCCACACCTAGGTGTGGGGAGGCATGTATGTGTGTAAGGGATGTCAGGGGGCAAATAGGAGAATCAATTGTGGGACTCCCAAAGTTGCAGAGCTTGAGTTGCAGAATCTGGCATGTTTTAGCAAAAACCTATAGGTAGGTCGATGGAAACCTACTAGTAGGTTTTACTCTAGTAGCTAAAACCTATTGGTAGATTTTTTGTCTAGTAGGCAAAACCTACCGGTAGGTTTTGGTTTCCTTCTACCAGTAGGTAGTAAATGAGATGCTAGTTCAGGACTAGGTTTTGTAAATTTACCATAAATTTTAATCCAACTGCTGGATTGAGTTGCAATTTTGACACAAGACAGAGGACATCCAGATCTACAAATTTCATGTTTTGAAAAGTTTTATATTCAAAATAGATCATGGTAAAAAATGGAGAAAACAGAGATACCAACACCGAATGGTGCGGGTGCCAGTACCAAGATTCAAGTAGGCTTAGATACCGGTATCTATGATACCACATACCACTACCTACTTGATTTCTTTCACTTTAAAGCCTCCCAATCCTTGTGTAATGTGATTATCTCTTCACCACTCATTCATACATAGTTGCAGGATTCCGAAATCCATCATTTACGCTATAATTACTTGCAACATCAAAATTTCCACATTATTCACAAATTCAACTAACTCTAAGTAGTTAAATGCAAATTTTGAGTTAAAATGCCTATAATGAGGCCATTAAATATGCAATATTACACGCTTATCACACCCCCCAACTTAATCTTTGCTAGTCCCTAGCAAACTAAATGTAACAATTAAGCAAACACAAATAACCCTATACTAATTCCACTATTGCATTTAGCATATGCAATAAGCCTTTAAACCTCTACGTGATCCCTAGTGGACGAGTTTTGTCTCGTGAAGATTTTCAGTGAAGGTACCTACAAACTTCTTTTCCTCATATCCAACATTTGAAACATAACTAGCATTGGGATGTCAATAATAGCTTGCTCTAAACACTCAAACTAGTCACACATGAATCATGTCATAGCCATAAAATGTTATTCTAGAGTATCCACTTACACATTTTCTTTCAAAACTCGTGTTGGTGTGAAATGAATATGTAATTTAAGTATTTACTCAATGGAATTCACATTCACTTAGTTATCCAAATTCAATTTTGATGCAAAACTCACGAAGGCTTTCTCTCAAAAATGAATAGCTCAATGATTATCCAAGCATGCTCTCCATGTGTATATGTGAGATAGAATCTTATGCACAAAACAAAGTATGCTCACATATAATCCAAAAATAAAGCACATGTATACAAAAGAAACAACCTTGACATAATCTCATGAAAGGAATGTTGGGGCATTAGATAGCAAAATTAACTTCTCTTTTCTTTAAAAGTGTGCCTCCTATGCTTGATCTAGATCATTTAGGACTTTCAAGGGTTATAATGGGGCCTTTGGGTGATATTGAGGCAAATGAAATGAAGGAAAGAGGATAACAAAGAGGGTTATTCCGAGGCATGACCTTTGTTGTCAACAATTTCCCCTTTTTGTGAAATTTTCAGCTTATCACCTTCACCTCACTCTTTGTTGCTTTTTCTTCTTTTCCTTAACATTTTTCTTTTTCTTTGATCATTCTTTCTTCTTTCACCCATTTCGCTCTCCTTTTTCTTTTATCATTCTTTTTCATTCAAATTTTTTTGAAATATGCATCATTCATCCCTTTTTTTGGGTTTCCACATCACCATTCCTTCTCTTTTATGATCAATCGTGGTTAGCTCTCAGAATAACCAAGGTGTGGTAAATTTTTATCATTTTACATCGGCTTGGTTAAGTGTGTGGCATGGAAACAAATTTTTAACAAGGCTCAAACATGGTACTAGGGATAGAATTTCACAAGAAAAAAGGCTAAGGCTCAAGGCAAATCAAGGATGGCCTAAGATCATTTCTAGATAGGTGTGGGAGAACATTGTACATATCAAGACAAAGTCCATCAACTACCCAAATGCACCTAACCAAAACAAGCATAATGAGATTACTGAACAAATTTGAAATTTGAAAATTTGTTCATTGAGTAAATGTAAGTTCCCTCCAACAAGTATTGACACTAAAGCTCTCATGAGTCCTTACACATCTCCACTATTCATGTCAAGCACAAAAATATGAATCCAATTCGTAAATTGCCAAAATTACACATTCAAGGTGCACTTAAGGTTGAGTTCAAAAGTAAATACATATGTGATACTCAAGCATAGGATAAACTTCTATGGTGTACTCATGTGTTCAAAGTTCATTATGAATATCAGGCAATCACAACTCCCATACCAATTAGGATAGGGGAATATAGTTCAATATTAGATATTTTCCACCAAAAATGTCCTAAATTTTCAAAATTTTCACATTTTCAATTATTATGTACAAAAAGTGGTGGAACATGTAAATGGTGTACCTCACCCCCCAACTTGAACCATGCATTGTCCACAATGCACAAGAAATCATGCAATGAGAAAAATAAAAGTAATATGGGAAATAAGATACTCTTTTTTTTTTCTTTTCCTTTTCTTTTTTCCTTTTTTTTTTTCTGTAGACACATTAAAGAGAAAATGAATTACAAAAAAGCTTGTTTACACCCCCCAACTTAAAGTCACACATGATATTGAATAAGTTTTATTATGATGATGCTCAAAATGAATTGAGTCCAAATTAGGGAGAGGTAAACAACTTCTACACTACAACAACATGAAAATAAAAATATAACAATAAAAGAATCTAACTACTATGTACATGAAAATAAAATAAAAAGGGCTCATGTCAATCCGGGTTCAATTCGGATGTGAGCTTGCGCCCATTTATTTTTTTTGATTTTAAAATTTGTTTGTTGTATAAATGCCCTTCCTAACAAATCTATCCAACAATACAAAGGATAATGATTCAAAAATTGCAACCAAACGGAGGTGTTGGCAAGTTTATGCAATTCCAACAATGGAGTATGCAATTTCACTTTAAAAGTTTCTACACTTAACTCCAATTCAATGCCCTTCCCAGGTTGAAAAATGTGAATCTCAACACCACTCTTTGATGAAAAAATGACCTTGGCCTCATTAGTCTCATGTGGGAGAATATCTTCATTAAATTTTTCGCTATCTAGAGTGGTGGGAGATTCAACATCAATAAGCATTCCATTGAGATGAATATCCTCAAGTTGAGAGATGTGAATCTCAACACCACTCTTAGATGGCAAAATGATCTTGGGCACATTAGCCTCATGTGAGATAATATCTTCATTAAATTTTTCACAATCTAGACTGGTGGGAGATTCAACATCAACATGCATTCTATTGAGATGATCATCCTCATTACATTGACTATACTCAAGATATTGTTCTTCACACATTGTGATTATAGAATTAGTCAATGCAATAAGGTCTTGGGTTATTTGGACATTGAATCCCATTTGGTATAGCATAAACTCACGAAAAGTATTTTTCAATTCTTCTTCAGTTGAGTCTCCATATGTTGGACAGTGGCAAAATTCATTTGGTGGTGTGAGAGCGGATGAAAAATTATAAGGTTCATTCTCTCAACTATAATTCGGATAACTCAGTGTAACATAATGGTCGGGGTAAAAATTTTCGGAGGCCAATATTGAATTTGAACCCTCGCATGCAAAGTTTTGAATCGTATAATTTATTGGGCACTCATTAGTGATGTGCCCATACACATCACAAATCTCACACACATTTTTAAAATTTGGAATATTTAACACATTATCGTAAAAATTAAGAAACATAACACAAAACACAAACTAAAAACAACTATTTACAAATGAGACGACATACCTTGGCCCATGATGAAAATTACGAGACTTACCTATGCCGTCCAAAATCACCTTTGAACTCGACGCTTAACCTTCCCCGGCAACGGTGCCAAAAATATTTAATTCTTTCCATGTGTTCCTAATCTTTGCACATCACCCTCAAATGTATGGCTTTTGTGTGTAGAGGAGTGTCACTCTCCCTAGGAATGATGCAAAAAAAGGGGCAAACGAGTGTGTGGAATGAACAAAAATGTGTGTGTGTGCAAAAGTGATCCCCAAGCGTAGAGAGACTTTTGAGTGTCGTGTTTTACTTGGAATGAGTATTCCAAGGTCATCTTCTCAGGGAAGGAAGGTGAATTGTGTGAAGATGATTTTGTAAAAATGAAAAAAATGTAAAATCTTTTGAGTTTTGTGTTTTGATGAGTAAATTTGATTATAGAAATGTAATGAAAACAAGTGTTGGCAAATTCGATGAGGTCAATGAAATGAGAATGCCAAATCAACTCAAGACCTTCCTCTAATAGTGCCTAGATGTTTGATTTATTCGTAGAAAGCGAGGGACTAAAATGAAGGCGATGATTCAAGCATACCCAGTGACAAGTCTAGGGTGTATCAAGAACTCACAACCACGTTCACACTCAACCTAGTCAAACCAAATCATCATACACTATGAGGTGGAATGAAAAAGAGTTGATTTAGCACACCCAAGAGGAATTCTCCCTTGGATTAGCCAACTAAAAATCTAACTACTCATAATAAAAGGAAAGACATACATAATGTAAAGAGACATGGTATTGAAATAGAGATTAAAACTTGTGTTAATGTAAAGAAAGGTGAAAGTACAAAAATAAGTGCATTTAATACCCAACTTAAAAGCTTGAAATGAAAAAGTCAGTGTAAACATGGTAGAATCTAGAACATGTAACTAAACTTGCAATACACTTGAAATAAATGAGATTAAAGTGCAAGAATTAAGGATTGCAAGAGATTTAAAGATTATTGCAACTTAAATGGAAAAGAAAATACAAAAACATAAATTTCTCTCTCTAGAACTTCATCTTCTTCCTTGAGAACTTATCAGTCTAAAACTACTCCTAAGCTTAGGTAGCTTCTCTGCCCCCAAAGCTTGTATGAAGCTGAACATATGGTGTAAGACCTCTATATTTTCATTAATAGGGCTCCTCTAGCATGTGTATTCAGGCCTCCCATCAATGGAAGATGAGTTGATGGCTTGGCAGGCTAGGAGCAACCTACCCAGCAACTCGCCAGGCTCCCCATTCTCTCTCATCCTCATAAATGAAATGGCCTCCAACGTTCACACCTAGGTGTGGGGAGGCATGTATCTATGTAAGGGATGTTAGGGGACAAGTGGGAGAATCAATGGTGGAACCCCCAAAGTTGCAGAGCTTGAGTTATAGAATCTAAAATGTTTCAACAAAACCTACCAGTAGATTTCTGGTAGGTTTTTGTCCAGCAGGAAAAACCATCCGGTAGGTTTTGGTTTCCTTCTACTAGTAGGTCGTAACTGAGATGCTATCTCAGGACTAGTTTTGGTAAATTTACCACAACGTTGGATCCAACTGTTGGATTAAGCTGAAATTTTTATGCAAGACAGAGGACATCCATATCTACACCTTTCATGTTTTGAACTTTTTTAAATTCAATGTGGATCATGGTCAAAAATAGGGAAAACATAGGTACCAACACCGAATGGTACGGGTGCCAGTACCAAAATTCAAGTAGGCTTAGATACCGGTGTCTATGATACCAAATACCACTACCTACTTGATTTCTTTCACTTTAAAGCCTCCCAATTTTTATGTAATGTGTCCATCTCTTCACCAATCATTCACACTTAGTTGCAGGATTCTGAAATTCGTCATTTACGCTAAAATTACCTGCAATATCAAAATTTTCACATTATTCGCAAATTCAACTAACTCTAAGTAATTAAATGCAAAGTTTGAGTTAAAATGCATTTAATGAAGCCGTTAAATATGCAATATTACACGCTCATCACCAACCCGATTGAGAAACCTGAGAAGATCAAGAAGATTTGAAGAAATGATGGGAGGATTTATTACAAAAGGTATGTTTTTATATATAATTTGATATATTGTGGAAGAAATAAACTTTTGGGTAATATTCATTTGTAGTTTTGAAGTACATTTTGGTTGGTTTTATGCTTTGTTGCTTGATGTTGTTTGATGTGAAATATTGATTGTCCCAAGCCAATATAAAAGAGTAGGGTTGCGTTAGGTAGCTGACAGCTAGCTTAAACCTTTATCGGATTCACCATGATGAGTCCAAATAATGATATATGTGCTAATACTAGGTTGTTCCCCATAAGTGATGCATTGTGCCTGCCTTGTGGCATTTAAAAAAATCAATTAGGGGTGTCTCATCAGCGCCTGAGTGCAATGATAAATGGGCAAGGGTATCTGCGCCATGGACGGGTGCGGGAGGTAAGGAAGTCAGTCCATGATGATAGACTTAGATTAGCAACATGGAACATAGGTACACTTATCAGTAAAATAATGGAAGTGATAGACACTTTGAGCAAGAGAATAGTATAGCATGCTTAATTTCAAATTGATAGGTGAGAAGGTAAAGGAGATAGAAAATACAAGATTTAAATATTTAATATAAAAGAAAAGATAGACGAAGAAGTGGCATAAGAATAGTTATATATTAATGCCTAAACGATAGGGTAATAACAATTACAAGGAAAAGAGATAGGATTATATTTATTAAACTTGTTGTCGGAGAGAATATAATTAATGTGATTAGCGCTTATGCACTCCAAGTAAGGTTAGAAGAACATATTAAAAAGCAATTTTGGGAGCAAATGGATGAATTAGTTCAACATATACTTGCATGAGAGAAGATAATCATAGGTGGAGATTTTAATGGAAATGTAGGAAAAAATAAGATACAATATGACAAGGTGCATGGTGTTTATTGATGTGGTGATCAAAATGAAGCTGGAGAGAGTATTTTAGAGTTTTCAATGGCATATGACCTTGTACTCCAAACACATTGTTTAGAAAATGAGAAGAACATCTAATAACTTTTAAGAGCGAACCAAACAAAGGCTAAGTAGATAATTTCTTAAGTACAAGAATGAATTGCTTAGCATATAAAGATTATAAGGTTATCTCGAGGTAGAGCTTAATATCTCAACATAGGCTAACAATCCTAGATTTATATATTAAAGGGCAACATAGAGTAAGAAGAAGAATTAGAAAAACAATAACGAGATGGTCAAATCTAAAAACATGAGAAACTAGTACTATTTAGGAGTAGAATGCTTAAGGAGGACGTATGAAACCTAGAGAATGAGATTAATTTTATGTGGACTAGAATAATGGAATGCATTAGGAAAATTTTGAAAAAGGTTCTTGGTGAGTCAAAGGGTAAAGGGCTTGTGGTAAAATAAACTTGATAGAGGAATGACGATGTACAAGATTGTGTAGTTAAAGCAAAGAAAGAATCATTTAAGAGATGAAAAAATGATAGATATAATGAGAACTTCCAGAGATATAAATTAGCTAACAAAGAGGTTGATAAGATAATTAGAGATGCTAAGTTTAAAACTTATGACGAGTTGTATGAAAAAAAAGAGAAAAATACATCTACAAACTAGTTAAAACTAGAGAAAAAAAACAAGAAACTTTAACCAAGTTAAATGTAAACCCCCACATTCTTTTATTTATATAGCAACGTAATTATGTTTTGAAATGCTAATATATGTGATAATGTATGCATGAAATATGTAGATTTTAAGAGTAGAAATAAAAATGTTAGTTGAAGTATTAGGGTATGTTGTAGAAGTTTGGAAGTATTCCACAGTGAAAGCACACGTTAGAGAGAATTTGGATAAAAAGGATTTTTGGACACTGTCTAGTAGTTGGACCATAACTTTTTACCTTGATGTCCTTTTGAGATGAAATTTTTACAAAAGCTAGTAGACTTTCAGGGCTACAAAAACGTATTTCGCAAACAGTTTCCAAAACGACCTCTAAATAGGTTAAAACTTCACTGGAGGTTTCAGCAGAAACTGGGAGGACATTCGAACGTGAGTGGACGTTCGAACGATAGTAAGTCCCAGTACTTTGATATCTGTAGAACTCTGATGGAAATGCAAAATTATTAGGAGCAAGTAACGTTTGAACACCAAGTGACGTTCGAATGTGAATCAATAATTTGCACTATTGACGTTCGAACGCCAAAATGACGTTCAAATGTGAGTTACGAAATCTGGGTTTCAAAATCGCGCACAGGAGACCACTTCTCACCCTATAAATATATAAAGACACATCCTTTAGCCTCCATACACCATTTACAACCCTAGAAAGCTTTGAGAAACAAGAAAGAAGGGTAGAAAATATAAGATCAAGAGGGATTTGCACCTTGAAGTAGATTGAAATCTCAAGTTTTTCAAGAACACTAAGGAAGAAGAAGGTAGGGGTTTCCTTCCACTCTTGTCCATTGAGGCTAGGGTATATATATATATATATATATATGTTTTCACTCTCAAATCCTACATTTATGCTATGAAATCATTATTTCTTGATGCTCTTGCAAATATTACATGTTTTGATGGAAGCTATGGGTGAATAGCCATAAAATCTTTTCTTGTCTTGAAAACCCTAGTTTTCAAGAAAAATGAATTTTTCTCTCAATATTCCTTTGTTATTGATTTCAAAACTCTACTGGTTGTTATTGAACAATAAAATGGTATTGTTGATGATCTTTTACTTATTTTCTCAAATTGTTCTATTGGAATCATATATATGAAATTTGGGGATTTTGCTTGTGATTTGAGGAATTGGGTTGTATTATATCTCTTGTGGATGTTTGGATAACCATGAATGGTCATTTACCGGGTATCATAGAGTGGTGTAGATGTGTTTCTTACTCCGTGTGGGTTTGAAAGTTCCCTACCACTCGTAGTGGGGTTGGTGTCTTGCGAGGACCAAACCACTATTCGCTCACGTGTTATCGAGGTTGAGGGTTAGTATACTACTCCTTGGTTGTATTCATCACTGCCAATGTGTTGGTATACGCCCTTCCTAAAGTTGGATAATTCTTGTGAGGATTTGGGTGTGTGTGTGCGGGTCTGGATATTCTCGATGTATTTATTCATGCGACGTCATACATCATACCTGAGATACAAGTTATACATATACATAATGTTGTGAAAGATATAAGTTGTGGCTTGATATACATTGTGGGTAATGGTACAAATTGTGGGTTATTATTTGAACTTGTTGGAGATGGTTTATGGTTGGAAATGACTTATTGTTGGGAATCAGTTTTATTTCTTTATTTAATTTATTGATATTGTTGAAACTTGAGATTGGATAAACTGTCACTGTTTTCTCTCAAAAGTTATATATGATATTTGTGAAATGAGACTGACTTTTTTTATATGTTTTCAAAATCTTGTTCAAGTTTGGGAGGATTTTTCTACAGAGCTTAGTGCTCACCCCCTACAAACAATATTTATTTTCAAATTTTGGTTTAGAGGAAGAGCCCCGAGTTGACGAGCAAGTAATTTGGGAAGCTCAAGTTGATGGACATATGGATTCGTAGGGGGATGTTTAGAATTGTTCTTTTTATGTTCTGGACTAGGAGATTTATTTTGAAATGATGTTCATGTTCATATTTTCCTTATTCCGTTGTGAGATAATAGTTTGGCTTATTCTTTTGGGCGAAATTGCCATAATTTGGGCATATTCTTTTGGATTTAATGGCCATGATTTGACATATTCTTTTGGATGATGTTGTAGATATCATAGATGATGAATGAAATTTAATTTATTTATGGATCTTATTAGTTGCTCTCATAGTGTGACTGACTTTAAATAGTAATGTCATCCAAGGGGGAATTTGGGGCATTACATTAAATGCATCAAGGGCAAGGATTCAAAGGTTTTAAATAAGGATGAGGAAATAAATGATCGGTGGAAAGACTATTTTGAGAAACTAATAAATGAAAATCCCTTAGGAAACTTAGAAGAGATAGAAAATGGTATGATTCATGAAAATAGAGCACACATGTTCTTTCGTAGAATAACAATTTCAGAGGTAGAGATTGCATTAAAGAAAATGAAATTGGGAATTTCTTTAGGGCCAGATGAGATTCTAATTATGGTTTTAAAGTACTTAGGGAATGATGGGGTGTTGTAGCTAACGAAATTATTCAATAGAATTATTGCTACTAGAAAAATGTTCGATGAATAGAGAAATAGTATTTTAGTACATATCTATACAAATAAAGAAGATATTCAAAAATTGTAATAATTATATAGGGATAAAATTGATGAGTCATACAATGAAGTTATGGGAAAGGGTCATTAAACGTGTTGAGACTATAGTTTCGAAAAGGGTAAAAAATAAAAAAATCCCCTGAACTAAGCCTCAATCTCACTTCAACCCCTATACTTTTACGGGTTTCACTTAACCCCTTCCAACTTGTGAACAAACTGTAAATGTTAATAGAGATAATAACTTATCCAAAAAGACTAAACTACCCCCTGATTGCAATTCAATTTTCTTTGTGATGCCATCATTGTAGAACCCTTATCTTTTATTAAAAAAAAAACCTGCAACTAGCAAATGACCTAGTTAGACTTATTTTTCCATAAGGATTTCAATGGTATGATTAGATTTAAGTTTCATGTTGTGTGTGTTCTCAAATTTGTGTTTGATATTTAAAGTGATAATTAGATTTTCAATTTGGTTACATAGCAAAAGACCCTTTCTTCCTCAATTGAGGCTTGGGTTGTGTTACTGAGTTGTAGTACAGTGTATCAGAGTGCTTGAAAGCCATGGCCAAGGGGTGTGTGTGGTGAAGAAACTCAGGGTTTGGAACTTGAGAATCAAAAATTTGAAAAGCTTGTTAAAACTTTAGAAATGGGTTTAGGTCTAAATAATTTGGGGTCAAGGAGTTAAAAAATGACCTTAAATTAGCTAGATCCAACCCCAAATTTGAAGCTTTAAAGAATTTATAGGTCTGGAGAGAGAGAGAGAGAGAGTAAAATTGATAATTTAATAAAAAAACTTATTTATTTTATAACACACGCTTAATTAGTGCATGCAATTATTGCATCATTACAATAAATGGATTCTATTAGATTAGCAGTTTGTTCACAAGTTGGAGGGGTTTAAGTGAAACCCATAAAAATAGAGGGGGTGAATTGAGATCGAGGCTTAGTACAGTTTTTTTTTACCCTTTAGAAAAATCAGTTTGAGTTTCTGCCTAGTAGATCAACTATAGAGGCTATGTATTTATTAAGGTCACACATAGAAAAGTATAGAGAGAAGAAGAAAAATCTCCATATGGTATTTATGGATCTTAAAAAGACGTATAATAAAGTGTCAATAAATATAATATGGAGGTTGTTTGCGAGAAAAGGAGTGACAAATAGGTATATTGAGGTGATAAAGGATATGCATGACAGGGTTATGACTGCAATTTGGTCTCCCATGGAAAAAAGTAAAGAATTTTCAATCACAGTGGGATTACACCGAAGATAGCCCTAAGTCCACACCTATTTGCCTTAATTATGGGTGAACTTACTAGACACATTCAAGATGATGTCCCATAATGTATGCTATTTGCAAATGATATTGTCTTCGTAGATAAAACTCAAAGGGGGACTAACAATAAGATAAAAAATTGGAGAGAGACACTCGAGTCAAAAGAGTTTAAAATAAGTAGGAGTAGGACTGAAAATATGCAATGTAATTTTAGTAATAGAAGAAGTAGACATTGTGAAAAAGTTAAGATTTTCTTCAAGAAATACCATTGAGTATACAATTTAGATATCTAGGAACGATCATTAAAAATAATAGAGAGATTGTAGATGATGTAACTCAAAGAATCAACGCCGATTGGTTTAAGTGGAGGAAAGCTTCTGGCATATTATGTGATATAATGATACAAATAAAATTGAAATACAAGTTTTACCAAACAGTTATAATAATAACAATGTTGTATGTGATGAAATATTGGGCAACTAGGAAACAACATAGTGAAAAAATGAGTGTATCATAAATGAGAATGTTAAGGTGGATATGTGAAAAAACTAGAAAAGATAGAATACGAAATGACCGTATTAAAAAAATGGTAGGAGTAGCTCCAATTGACGATAAGTTGAGAGAGAATAGATGAAGATAGTTTGGTCATGTTCAATGGAGGCTGATAGAGAGCTAAATTAAAATTGAATGAAATAATAAGAAAATATATGAAACTATTTAACTTAAATAAGTGTATAGTGCATGACCAAAATGAATGGCAAAGATGAACTCATATAGCCGACCCCAAATGATTAGGATATAAAGCTTGGGTTGGTTGTGTTGTATTGGGTTGTAACACCCCGCATTTTCTTTTATATATGTATATAGATATATAGTAAATAATTGTTGTAAAAATGGGGATATGTGTAGTGATGTGTGTTTGAATTTGGTAGAATGAAAAAGGGATGAACAGTGCACTGGCTGTAACATCAAGCTCGATTTCGACCTTGATGCAGTCCATATCTCTCAAAACTTAAAACATGAAATTTGTAGATCTCTCTCTTACGATTCCATATCACCTTGAATCATCTCAATCGGAACTAGGAGGAAGGAGTTATGTCCATATTACGAAGTAGTGTCTACACTGTCCAAAAATCTGTCCGGCAGACTACCTTTCGCTAATTTCATCATAACTCTTTATTGGAAAGTCCGAATTGTGCACCGTTATTTTTGTTAGAACTCTAACTCGTATATCTTTCCAACCATATAGGTTACACCTCCTAGAAATACCTGAGTCAAATCAGTTTATTCTATGAAGTTGACCAAAAATCTGCACTATGGTGCCCCATGGATAGTAAAGGGTTGTGCTTTCTTATTAGACCTTAAAGGTGTAAAACCCCATATGTTTACATTAATATATTAATGTACTTGTTTAGTGATTCTTCTATATGTAATGACTTAAGAATAAACCATATATATATATTAAAATCGTAAGGATATCACCTATAGTAGTTCGAAGGAATAAAATAGAAATTTTAATGTTTCAAGTGTGAATTTATTTTAGTTTTGAAATAAATCATAAAAAACAATGTTTTTAGGTTAAAATAACATTAAAAATGAATCCGGAACATCGAAAAACCTTAGGGTAGTCGTATGGATCAAATTGGAGATTTCTAGTGGCAAAACTGTAATTTTGGAAAAAAAAAACTCAAAATTCAGCCTATGAACAGTGATGTCGCGGACTGCTGTGTTTAAAACACAGAAACCAGCCCATTTCCTTCCATTTTTTCTCACATCTCTCACCCCCAAACCCCTTAGCACCATTGGGGAAGATAGAGGAAAGGAGGAAAGGGAGAAAAGAGGTCATTAGAGCTTGGGTTTGTGGTTTGAAACTTTGATTCAAGGTAGGGGTTTTTCTTCCATGCTTGTCCATTGAGGCTAAGGCTAATATATATATATGTTTTGACTCATACTTGTATGTATTTGCTAGGAATTCCTTGTTTCTTGGTTTTCTTGCAATTATGGCATGTCTTAAACAAAGTTAGGATTGATTACCCATGAAACTTCTTTTATAGCTTTAAAACCCTAGTTTTTGGGGAAATATGGAATTCTCTTTCTACATTTGCTCAAGCTTGGTTTTGAGAACTTTAGTGCTTTGTGTGAGTAATGAAAATGATGTGGTGGTGATCTCTTGTATTTTCCTAATTGTTTATTGAAATTGCCTCATAATGGATTTGTGGATCTTTGGAAATTTGCTTGTAAATTGGAGATTTATGGAATCCTTGGTTATGTGTGATGATTGTTGGGATGATGTGATCTTGTATGGTTGTTGGAATGAACATGGATGAGAGGTTCCTTGTAAGGATGCTCATTCCATCTCAAGAGGTTCCTTGTAAGGATGCTTGAGAAACCAAATCTTGAGGGTGAGAGGTTCCTTGTAAGGATGCTCACACCAAAAGAGGACAGTATGTGATTTTCTCAAGAGGTTCCTTGTAAGGATGCTTGAGAAACCAAATCTTGAGGGTGAGAGGTTCCTTGTAAGGATGCTCCCATTAGAGAGGACAATATGATATCATGTGTGGGAAATGATTTATATTTTGGTAATGGATGTTTATTAGCACTTAGTTGAAATTGCTCCTTTCTATTACTATTGTTACTTAAACTTGAGATTCATGCCAAAGGAAATATAATAATCGATGGTGGAATAAGCGTTCCTTTTTGTATTATGGTGTTACTATTGCATTTCCCACAAGAGCTTGTGGAGGTATGAGACTCTACAAGAACTTGTTAGAAATGGTTATGGTTGCTCATTGTGACTTGGGTTTACTGTTCATTTAAATTATTGCGAATGTTTAAACTTGAGATCTGTTTCAAATGTCACGGTTTTACTTCAAATGTTATATGATATTTTAAAAAATAAGACCGAACTGTTTTACTTGTTTTCTAAACCTTGTATGAGTATGGAAGGAATGTTGCTACAGAGCTTAGTGCTCATCCCCTACAAATAATATCTTTTCAGATTTCGTCTATGAGGAGGGGTTACAAGTAGATGAACCAGTGCATGGGGAAGCTCCCCTAGAGGGGAACGGGGGTCCTGAACTGGATGTCTAGAGTTATATTTCTTTTGTACTAGACTAGAGAGTTTATTTTGAAATCATGTAAAGTCTAGTATTTTGTTATTTCACTGCAAGTGTAATTTAATTCTTTTGGGAATATATTTGTCATACTTGGCCTATTCTTTTGGGATGGCATTGTGGATATGGCATATGATGAATGAAAGTTTATTTTATGATGGATAAATAGACCCGGTGTGGTCAATAGTTATGCATATGTGGACCCGGTGTGGTCAATTGTAATATAATTGTACAGGTTGTGTTTTGGGTAAAGCTCCCCGTACAAAGGAGACTCTGCCCAAATTTTGTTAAAATATGAATGGTTGATGAATGAACTTTCGTCGTGATGAATTTACGTAATGCTCTCATGGGGTGAATGGTTTTTAGAATGTAATGTCACCCAAGGGGGTTTTTGGGGCGTTACAAATTTGGTATCAGAGCTTAGGCTTTAGGTCTTACATGGGAGCTGTAGGTTATGGATTACCACTAGAAAGGCAGGATTAGGTTGAACAAAATTGATGATCTATGTTTTATATAAATCTTAGGCTTTAAATTAAAGCAATAATTAGGATGTCTTGTACCTCAATGAAATTAAATTGTGAATTGATGTGCAGGATGGATGGAGGACGAGGACGAGGACGTGGACGTGGGCGTGGTCGTGGAGGTCAAGCAAATCCACCACCACCACCACCTCCCGATGCCATGAATGGCATCTATCAATGCTTGAAGGAGCTCACCACTTTGGTACAAAACCAGAATGGGAACAACAACCATAATGGTGGAGCTCAACCACTAGCGGAAGTACCCGGAATTGGAAATGGAGATCGAAGGATGGTGGTTCTTCGAGAATTTCTGAGACAACATCCACCCACCTTCCAAGGGAGCTCTAACCCTTTGGATGCAGACAAGTGGATACGCAGAGTGAAGAAGGTATGTGACGGCATGGGAGTTGCCGAAGATTTGAGGGTTGGCTTGGCGACCTATTTGTTAGAGGGGGAGGCCGACCATTGGTGGGATTCGGTCAAGAGACGGAGGAACACTGATGCACTCACTTGGGAGGAGTTCGACCAAATATTTCAGGACAAGTACTTTCCTGAATCAGTCAGAGATCGAATGAAGGCTGACTTTCTTGCTCTACGACAGGGTAGCACGACGGTGGCCGAGTACGAAAGGAGGTTTGACGAGCTCTCCCGTTATGCTACAGGATTTATATCTACGGAGGCCGACAGGGCTAAGCGATTTGAGCAGGGACTGAGGCCGGTCATCCGGGAGAAGTTGGTGGCTCTCAAGATTAGGGAGTATGGGGACTTGGTGGACAGAGCTGCACTGGTAGAGAGAGACATAGAGGATAGCCAGCGACGACAGGGCTTCTTGAGAGGAGGTCCAATTCGGACGGGTGCTACCACTAGTGGGGCACAGAGACCGACACCATACCGTCGCCCAGACCCAACAGGTGGACAGCGACTTTTGACAGCCCGAGGAGAGGGAGACACTCAGACTAGAGCTGGTATTATCCCACGATCTTGCTTTGCATGCGGAGGTGTGGGACATATTCGGATGCATTGCCCAGTTTTTCCACCTCAAGGGCCTATCCAGACCGCAAGACAAGTACCAGCAGCCCAACCACCACCACCGAGGCCTGCACCGCATCGACCGATACAAACTCAAGCCCCTGGCGGCACCAACCAAGGGCGAGTATTTGCTTTGACTCAGCCGGAGGAGGACATTGCCAATGCCGTTGTGGAAGGTATCATTCTTCTCTACAATTCCTGGGCCCGAATCTTATTTGATCCCGGTGCTACTCATTCTTTTATACGTACTGCATATGCTATGAATTTGGGATTGGGTTTCGAGAAGTTAGAACATGCTTTGACTGTTGACTTGCCTACGGGAGAACAATTGGGTACTAGCCGAGTCTGCAAGGGTTGTGTGCTTCGTATTGGGGAGCACGAATTGATTGTGGATTTAATTGCTTTAGAGATGAAGGGGTATGACGTGATTTTTGGGATGAACTTGTTATCCACTTTTCGTGCGGTACTGGATTGTTTCCGCAAGCGGATTACATTTCAATTGCCGGGAGGAGTAATTTTCAGTTTTGTGAATAACCGAGATTCTTTCCATCCATTTCCTACTATGGGTAGTAGATTCTTAAAAGCGAAAGCGGGAAGTCATTTGAGTTTCTTAGCTAGCTTGATGGGAGATAACATGGATAAACTCCATACGGATGTGGTGTTAATTGTATCGGAGTTTTCGGATGTTTTTCCTGAGGAATTACCTGGATTACCGCCACATAGGGAAATTGAGTTCAAGATCGATCTCTATCCGGGAACCGAACCCATATCCATTGCTCCCTACCGGATGGCACCTTTGGAGTTAAAGGAGCTAAGGAAGCAGTTGGATCAATTGTTGGCGATTGGGTTTATCCGTCTAAGCACTTCACCTTGGGGAGCCCCAGTCCTCTTTGTGAAGAAAACGGATGAGACTCTACGGTTGTGCACGGATTACCGGAGGTTGAATCGGGTTACCGTGAAGAATAAGTATCCGTTGCCGAGAATTGATGACTTATTTGATCAGTTGGAGGGTTCAAAGTATTACTCCAAGATTGATCTTCGCACGGGGTATCATCAGCTGCGAATTAAGGAGGAGGATATTCCTAAGACTGCTTTTCGTACCCGATATGGTCATTTCGAGTATACGGTGATGCCATTCGGATTGACTAATGCCCCCGCAGCCTTCATGGATTTGATGCACAGAGTCTTCCGGCCATACCTCGATCAATTTGTCATTGTGTTTATTGATGACATATTGATTTACTCACAGACTCAGGAGGAACATGCTCGTCATCTCTCTATTGTGCTACAAACATTGAGAGAACATAAGTTATATGCAAAGATGAGCAAGTGTGAGTTTTGGATGAAGGAAGTGAAGTTCCTTGGCCATGTTGTGTCCGAGCAAGGAGTAGCGGTTGATCCAGCAAAGATTGAGGCCGTGATGAAATGGGAACCACCGAGGAACGTGACAGAAGTACGGAGTTTCTTGGGGTTAGCCGGCTATTATCGTAGGTTTGTGGAAGGGTTCTCCAAGATTGCGATGCCGATGACTCGCCTTACAAAGAAGGGGGAGAAATTTTTGTGGACTCAAGCGTGTGAACTAGCTTTTTCGCACCTTGAAGGAGAAGTTGACGACTGCCCCTATCCTCATTATTCCGAGTAGTGGGGAAGGCTACGATGTCTACACCGATGCTTCACTACGAGGATTGGGATGCGTTCTAATGCAAGGAGGGAAGGTAGTGGCTTATGGCTCGAGGCAACTCAAGGTGCACGAGCAGAATTATCCCACACACGACTTGGAGCTGGCTGCAGTGGTGTTTGCTCTTAAGTTGTGGAGATGTTATTTATACGGGGAGAAATTTCAAGTGTTTTCGGACCATAAAAGCCTCAAGTATATCTTCACACAGAAAGACTTGAATCTCCGGCAGAGAAGGTGGATTGAGTACTTGGAAGATTATGAGTTCACACTCAACTACCATCCAGGGAAGGCCAATGTAGTTGCCGACGCTCTTAGCAGGAAGTCTCGGGGTGAAATCAATTCTCTTGCGGTAAATAGGTGGAAAATGATTGATGCATTGGAGGAGTACGATCTATGGGTGGATGGACCGGAGTATCAATCATATCTATTCAACCTTGTAGCTCAACCGACGCTTCGACAACGGGTTATGGAGTTGCAATGCCTGGATTCGGAACTCGATTTGATTAGAGCCCGATTGGAGAATGGGGAAGCGATGGGAGGATGGTCTTGGAAGAATGGAGAGTTGAGATATGGGGAGAAGCTATGTGTTCCCGATGATTCGTCCCTAAAGGAGGAGATACTTGGGGAGTGTCATCGCTCCAAGTTTGCTATCCACCCCGGTAGCACAAAGATGTATAGGGACATGAAGCGTCAATACTGGTGGAGGGGAATGAAGCGAGATGTAGCCAAGTATGTGGCAAAATGTGCGGTGTGCCAGCAGGTGAAGATTGAGCATCAAAGGCCAGGAGGAGTCCTACAGTCTTTGCCTATTCCAGAGTGGAAGTGGGATCACATCACCATGGACTTCGTGTCGGGTTTACCACGGACGTCGCGCAGGCATAATGCAGTGTGGGTCATTGTGGATAGACTCACCAAGTCCGCTCATTTCTTGGGTATGAAGACCACAGACTCATTAGAGACGTTGAGCAAGCTCTATATCTGTGAGATTGTTAGGTTGCACGGAGTTCCGCTCTCCATTGTGTCGGATCGTGATTCTCGGTTTGTGGCGCGATTTTGGCAAAGTCTACAACAAGCTATGGGGACAGAGTTACATTTCAGCACAGCCTTTCATCCCCAAACGGATGGCCAATCCGAGAGGGTGATACAAATCGTGGAAGACATGTTACGAGCTTGCGCGTTGGACTTCAAGGGAAGTTGGAGTGACCATTTACCGTTGGTGGAATTTGCATACAACAACAGCTATCAGACCAGTATTGGAATGGCACCCTATGAGGCCTTGTATGGAAGACCATGTAGATCCCCGACGTGTTGGTTAGAAGCGGGCGAGAGTAGTTTGTTTGGGCCAGAAATTGTTCGAGAGACTACAGAGAAAATTCAACTCATCCGGGAGAGACTACGCACAGCACAGAGTAGACAGAAAAGTTACGCGGATCAAAGACGAAGACCATTAGAATTCAAAGAGGGGGACTATGTGTTTCTCAAAGTGTCGCCCCAGAAAGGAGTATTTAGATTCGGCAAGAAGGGAAAGTTAGCGCCAAGGTATACCGGGCCATTTGAAGTGATCAAAGTGGTGGGCAAGGCGGCATATCAGTTGCGGTTACCAGCTCAGTTATCGGGAGTACACGACGTATTCCATGTGTCCATGTTGAGGAAGTGTAAATCGGATGCAACGCCGGTTGTAGACTTAGAAGATATTGAAATTCAAGATGGAGCAACCTATGAAGAACAACCAGTGAAGATTCTCGACGCCAAGGAGAAAGTGCTTCGCAACAAAGTCATCAAATTGGTGAAAGTCTTGTGGCAACACCATGGAGTGGAAGAAGCTACATGGGAACCGGAGCTAGAAATGCGAGAGAAGTACCCATATTTGTTCGCTACTTGAGGTAAGTTTCGAGGACGAAACTTTCTTTAAGGGGGGTGGATTGTAACACCCCGCATTTTCTTTTATATATGTATATAGATATATAGTAAATAATTGTTGTAAAAATGGGGATATGTGTAGTGATGTGTGTTTGAATTTGGTAGAATGAAAAAGGGATGAACAGTGCACTGGCTGTAACATCAAGCTCGATTTCGACCTTGATGCAGTCCATATCTCTCAAAACTTAAAACATGAAATTTGTAGATCTCTCTCTTAGGATTCCATATCACCTTGAATCATCTCAATCGGAACTAGGAGGAAGGAGTTATGTCCATATTACGAAGTAGTGTCTACACTGTCCAAAAATCTGTCCGGCAGACTACCTTTCGCTAATTTCATCATAACTCTTTATTGGAAAGTCCGAATTGTGCACCGTTATTTTTGTTAGAACCCTAACTCGTATATCTTTCCAACCATATAGGTTACACCTCCTAGAAATACCTGAGTCAAATCAGTTTATTCTATGAAGTTGACCAAAAATCTGCACTATGGTGCTCCTTGGATAGTAAAGGGTTGTGCTTTCTTATTAGACCTTAAAGGTGTAAAACCCCATATGTTTACATTAATATATTAATGTACTTGTTTAGTGATTCTTCTATATGTAATGACTTAAGAATAAACCATATATATATATTAAAATCGTAAGGATATCACCTATAGTAGTTCGAAGGAATAAAATAGAAATTTTAATGTTTCAAGTGTGAATTTATTTTAGTTTTGAAATAAATCATAAAAAACAATGTTTTTAGGTTAAAATAACATTAAAAATGAATCCGGAACGTCGAAAAACCTTAGGGTAGTCGTATGGATCAAATTGGAGATTTCTAGTGGCAAAACTGTAATTTTGGAAAAAAAAAACTCAAAATTCAGCCTATGAACAGTGATGTCGCGGACTGCTGTGTTTAAAACACAGAAACCAGCCCATTTCCTTCCATTTTTTCTCACATCTCTCACCCCCAAACCCCTTAGCACCCTTGGGGAAGATAGAGGAAAGGAGGAAAGGGAGAAAGGAGGTCATTAGAGCTTGGGTTTGTGGTTTGAAACTTTGATTCAAGGTAGGGGTTTTTCTTCCATGCTTGTCCATTGAGGCTAAGGCTAATATATATATATGTTTTGACTCATACTTGTATGTATTTGCTAGGAATTCCTTGTTTCTTGGTTTTCTTGCAATTATGGCATGTCTTAAACAAAGTTAGGATTGATTACCCATGAAACTTCTTTTATAGCTTTAAAACCCTAGTTTTTGGGGAAATATGGAATTCTCTTTCTACATTTGCTCAAGCTTGGTTTTGAGAACTTTAGTGCTTTGTGTGAGTAATGAAAATGATGTGGTGGTGATCTCTTGTATTTTCCTAATTGTTTATTGAAATTGCCTCATAATGGATTTGTGGATCTTTGGAAATTTGCTTGTAAATTGGAGATTTATGGAATCCTTGTTATGTGTGATGATTGTTGGGATGATGTGATCTTGTATGGTTGTTGGAATGAACATGGATGAGAGGTTCCTTGTAAGGATGCTCATTCCATCTCAAGAGGTTCCTTGTAAGGATGCTTGAGAAACCAAATCTTGAGGGTGAGAGGTTCCTTGTAAGGATGCTCACACCAAAAGAGGACAGTATGTGATTTTCTCAAGAGGTTCCTTGTAAGGATGCTTGAGAAACCAAATCTTGAGGGTGAGAGGTTCCTTGTAAGGATGCTCCCATTAGAGAGGACAATATGATATCATGTGTGGGAAATGATTTATATTTTGGTAATGGATGTTTATTAGCACTTAGTTGAAATTGCTCCTTTCTATTACTATTGTTACTTAAACTTGAGATTCATGCCAAAGGAAATATAATAATCGATGGTGGAATAAGCGTTCCTTTTTGTATTATGGTGTTACTATTGCATTTCCCACAAGAGCTTGTGGAGGTATGAGACTCTACAAGAACTTGTTGGAAATGGTTATGGTTGCTCATTGTGACTTGGGTTTACTGTTCATTTAAATTATTGCGAATGTTTAAACTTGAGATCTGTTTCAAATGTCACGGTTTTACTTCAAATGTTATATGATATTTTGAAAAATAAGACCGAACTGTTTTACTTGTTTTCTAAACCTTGTATGAGTATGGAAGGAATGTTGCTACAGAGCTTAGTGCTCATCCCCTACAAATAATATCTTTTCAGATTTCGTCTATGAGGAGGAGTTACAAGTAGATGAACCAGTGCATGGGGAAGCTCCCCTAGAGGGGAACGGGGGTCCTGAACTGGATGTCTAGAGTTATATTTCTTTTGTACTAGACTAGAGAGTTTATTTTGAAATCATGTAAAGTCTAGTATTTTGTTATTTCACTGCAAGTGTAATTTAATTCTTTTGGGAATATATTTGTCATACTTGGCCTATTCTTTTGGGATGGCATTGTGGATATGGCATATGATGAATGAAAGTTTATTTTATGATGGATAAATAGACCCGGTGTGGTCAATAGTTATGCATATGTGGACCCGGTGTGGTCAATTGTAATATAATTGTACAGGTTGTGTTTTGGGTAAAGCTCCCGTACAAAGGAGACTCTGCCCAAATTTTGTTAAAATATGAATGGTTGATGAATGAACTTCGTCGTGATGAATTTACGTAATGCTCTCATGGGGTGAATGGTTTTTAGAATGTAATGTCACCCAAAGGGGTTTTTGGGGCGTTACAATTTGGT
>CAUOFW020003438.1:0-37349 GCA_963454935.2 Ilex paraguariensis
TTCAGAAATTTTATACAAAAAAATTTATATACATTTGGCTTGGTAAATAAATTAATATCATTACATACTGCACAGGACCAACGATCAATGGAGACTGGGAAGAAGAAGAAAAAGGAGTACCTGGAGAAGGAAGAAGGCAGCGATCAACACCCACAGTCGGAGACAAGCAATCACCCACAGACGAAGACCGGCAATCACCCACAGTTGGAGACCACCCACAATCGATCACCACCCAGACTCGAAGACCACCCACAGTCGAAGACCACCCACCCAGTCGGAGACCAGTCGAACACAGTCGAAGATCACCCACAGTCGAAGACCACCCACCCAGTCGGAGACCAGTCGAACACAGTCGAAGACCACCCACAGTCGAAGACCACCCACCCAGTCGGAGACCAGTCGAACACAGTCGAAGACCACCCACACAGTCGAAGACCACCCACAGCGATCACCACCTACAAGTCGAAGACTTCCCACAGTCGATCATCACCCACCCACAGACGTCGGTCGATGGCTGAAGAGAAACGACAGACATCGGTCGATGGCTGAGAGAAACCAGACGTCGGTCGATGGCTGAAATGTCTGATATATGTGAGAAATGTCTGAATTTTTTTTTTGTAACCCTAACCACTGAAACGACGTCGTTTCAGTGGTTATAGGGAATTGAAAAAAAAAAATTCAACACACTTCAAACGACGTCGTTTAAAAAAAAAAAAAAAAAAAAAAAAAAAAAAATTGCACGTATCGTGCGTTTCGTACCGATACGTATCGTATCGTAAAAACGTATCGTGTATCGGACGATACAACGCAAAAACGATACATAACTACGATCCGTATCGTTTTAGGGCTGTATCGTAACGTATCGTACGATACGTATCGTGTATCGTACGATACTAACAACTTTGTTTTGAACTGGTGTTGGGCCTAAAGGTGAACTTTTCCAAAAGTGCGATTGGCAAAATCAATATGCAAACAAGACAAGTTGGTTAGAGTAACTCAAGCTTTAGGTTGCTCTATTTTAGAGTGGTCTTTAAAGTATTTTAAGTTTACCTTTAGGGGAAAATCCAAGAGCTCTTAGTTTTTGGGAGCATGTGATTCATAAGATTGGCAAGAGACTTGATGAATGGAAAAAAAAAATTTTTTGTCAGAAGGGGAGACTTTCTTTGATTTAGTCTGTGCTTGAACGTATACCTATTTCTTACATGCCTTTGTTTATAATGCCCTTAAAGATTTGAAAAACAATTGAAAAGATGGTGAGAGGTTTTTTGATGAGAAGGCAAAAAAGATCATTTAGTTAGTTGGGACTTGGTGTCACGATATAAAATTAAGGTAGATCTTGTATTGGGTAATCTTAAAGCCAAGAATGTTTCTTTGCTTGGTAAATGGCTTTTTAGATCCTCATCTAGATTAATAATTTATGGCATTCAATGATTGCGAGGTGAGAACAAATATGAGATACTTCTTTTCTCACAAAAGTGTGAAGTTCATTATTGGTAATGAGGAAAAGTTTGGTTTTGGGAAGATATTTTTTTGGGGGTCGGGAGAGTCTTCTTTTGTATCTATGTTTCCTCCTTTATATCGGTTATCTAGATCACATGATTCATCTATTGCTAGTATGTTATGACGGTCTCATCTTTTTCTCTCCCCAACTAATTGGAATTTTAATTTCTTTAGAAATTTGAATGATGGAGAAGTAATTGAATTGTTATCTCTTTGTTGGCATTCTCGACAATATTGTTTTGAGCAATTCTTCTATGAATAAAAGAAGATGGATCCTTTCTTCTTCGGGTGAATATTCTTGCAAATCATTCTTTGATGGATATACTATCTATTTCTTTCTTGAATCCACATCTTTGGTTTGGCAAAGTAAGACACCTTTGAAGATACAAGTTTTTACATGGTGGATTGTACACAAGAAACTAAATACTAATGAGGTGCTCCAAAAAAGAAGGCCATCAAATTCTCTTCAACCACAATGGTGGATTCTTTGCAAGAGAGAAGCAGTGTGTATAGATCATTTGTGTCTTCATTGTTCTTTTGTCTCAAACTTGTGGAATAAGCTTTTGGGTATGTTGGGATCCCTTGAGTGATTCCAAGAAGTTGTCCCTCATTGTTTAGTATGAATTGTGATGGCTTTGGTTTGTGTCCAAAAACTAAGGTGTTATGGAGATGTGCGGTGTTGGCTTTGTTTTGGGTGCTGTGGTTGGAAAGAAATGGACGGATTTTTGAGGACAAAGGAAGTTCCTTGGGAAGACTTGCGGTACAAGAGCTCTTTCATGGCATCTCTTTGGGTTTCTATGTCCAAGGAATTTGAGGGATTCCATTGTTTTTAATTAAAGATCATTGGATTCAAGTGTATGAATATTGCTACTACACAACTTCCTTTTCTCTCCATTTTTGGTTTGTATTTGTTTTTAGCTGACTCAGGCCTTTTCATGTTCCCTTCTTTGTTTTTTGTATTTCTTGAGGACTCCTTGTCCTCTCATGTACGTTTTATTTTTGTGTTAATAATATTTTCTCATTTCCTATCGAAAAAATAATAATAATGACTGTAGGGGCTGACAAGGTTGGTTATTTAACTGATGTGAGCCAAGCTATAGCACAGACCTTTATATGAACCTTTCAACACAAAACATTGTTGGGCCACATTATAGCAGTAAGCCGAGTTCGACACATCAGAATGTTCTATCCTAACTATTCCTAATTCGAGGGTTTGTTATCTGCCTAAACCAATTTTTATTGGTAGACGCATCCTATTTTTCTTCTGGTTGTGTCAGGTTTGGGTTGCTGGAAAACTTGATATCCATAATCAGTGGATTGGAATATGCTTGCCTTTTAGCATGGACAGGTTGAATCAGTTGCCGCAGCTGTATGGACATCACAATGGTCTATTTATGAATTCTTGTTCAAATTCGTGTATTAATATCTGATTACATGTTTTCTAACAGACACATGTTTGGATTTAGAAAAACTGTGGAGTCATTCAATAAGTTGTAAGATTAAAGGAGATACTGGATTGTTATGGTTTGTGGAATAGAGTTTCAGCATGAGTATAGGAGTTGGGACCGTGCAACTGCTGAGAAGTTAGACTTGGGAGTTTATGATGACGTCCATTGTGACGTCCAAGTGATGGTTGATTGCAAGTGTGTGTGGTGCATGCTAAAGAAACAAGGGAAATAAAGTAAGGATTGAAAAACCAAAAGCAGATGGATGATATTTTTCTCAACAAAATGGAATAATTAAAATGTAGCTACATCTACATGTCTACATAAAGAAAAACTGAAGGAAATAAAATGGCAATGAAAATAGCTAGATGATAACTTATGTTACAAGAGGGCACAATTGTTTTTTTACTGCCATCCCTTCCTTAGGTATGGAAAGATCCAATTTTTAATGTCGAGTGTTACGACTTGTGTGATGCTAGTATTGTCTTATTGGGTGCGATCAAGCCAAATTTAGTTCTTCGAAGTGTCTTTCAGATGATAGCTTTGTCAACATGACACAGTTTTAGTGATGAACCAAATGCCATGCAATTATAGTAAGCTGGCAGGAAACCTGTTCTGGTGAAAAGGAAAAGCTTAGCTGTTTGTTTAAGTAAATTAAAGAGAATCTAATGTATGCATTAAATCTGTACAAATTCAGTTGTTATGATGTCAACTTCAAATGCCCCTTCCAAGGCACACAAGTTGGTGGCTTGAATTTTCAATGGTACGCATCTTTGTTGAAACCCACCTTGTGCAAATCTTTAACTGAAGACTCATGAACCAAAAAAGTATGTTTGTTTCTTATTACCTTAGTTTCGTTTTCCAGTAAGTATTACTATATATCAACTTGCCAAATAGGTGTAATTAGGGATTCTTTTGGAAATGAGTTCAAACATGCAGAGTGGTATATAATAATTGAAACTTCAAAGTTGAGCTGGTTTCTTTACCTCATGATAGTAGAGGCCAACTTTTTGACTTTTTTAGTGTCATGTGTGCATGTGCTAGTGAGACTATTGATCATTTGTTTTTGCATTGCACTATTGCCTTGTTTTTGTGGTCCAAATTATTTCAATTAGTAGGCTTGAGTTGGGTGATTCCTAGGACATTTTCCTCTATATTAGTGGAGGAATTCGAGGGATTAGGAAAGCAAAAGAAAGGGGTGACTATGCATTGTCTAATATTGGCCACTATATGGGTAATATGGTTGGAAAGGAATTCAAGGATATTTGAGGATAAAGAAGAGTGAAAGGAAGGTTTATGGGATCACATTTATTTTTTGGCATCACCGTGGGCTTATGTTTCGAAGGAGGTTGATGGCATCCGCTTTTTTGTATTTTTGGAGATTGGAAGGCTTCATGTGATACATAGCATCTATGAGCTGAGAATTGTTTTTTTCCTGATCATAGATGGATACCTTGTCCATCTATATTATTTATTATTCGATGATGTATCATTTTAAATTAATAAAGTTTTCTTGTTTCTCATTAAAAAAAAAAAGTAATAGAAAAATCATACTAGGGGCTTCTGGAGAGTGACTCATGCCAGTTGTGCACATGCCATCTGTGCAGGGCAACTTTCCTAGTCCAGTGCTATTAGTGGGTTTCTTTTCTGTTCCTTGATTTGTATCCCTTGGTTAATGAGAACTTGGTTGGGACTCAACATTTTCTGACATACATCCAGAGTTTGGCTTTCTTGTGAAATGTCTGTGGCAGAAACAACTGTCCTTCATATGTAGATTTGCCTATGATATGGTGTTTATTATCTCTTTGTAACTAAGAAGCAAGTTCTTATCCCTGTTCCTGAGCATTGAAATCCCTACCTGTGGCTTTTCACTCAACATTGGAAGTAAACAAGCTACAAGGGGGGCTGCTTATTTTCTCTGTGAATATGACTCCATATTCTTTGATTCATCTAAACTTTTGTTGTTACTATTTCTAGCGCTGACGCTGCTGCTTATTTACCACTAGCGATACCAATGTATTTACCTTGAATTTCTTACAGTGATTGCATTCTCCTTGTAGGATACAACTTGGGCAGCCTGCAACTGTCAAGGTTGCTGCAAACCTTGTCAGATTACTATGTACAATAACAAGGTTTGTTTTTTTCTATCTTTGTTTGGGAAATTTGGTAGTAGATTATGATGAGATCTTAGATGTTCACAAGATTTTGTAATACAGTCAGATAGCAAGCCAGAGTAAAAAAATTCTCTCTTAGGCTCTTAGTTGGAACTCCACCTGACGTTGTATTAATACTTACCATTTAATTTGTGCTGCCAAAAAAATGCCAGCAAGATGTTCAAATTGCCTCGATGAAACTTTTGCTTCATTTAATCAATTTGTTGTTTGTCAAGAATAAGATATAACATTTGCACTAAAACAAACATCAGATGCCTATCAACATTGATGATGGTGTGAACATGTGAAATAATTATGCTCTGGCAGTTCAATCAACCTCGAGTTTTAAAATCTCATAATATCTTTTCTGCACGAGTGAATTTCTTCATTCGTCAGGATGATTCACATGAGTAGATGTCCAAAGGGGAGTTCTTGCGTAGTTTCTTGATGAATTTTGGTTATTAAAAAGGAATAAATTGATAGCTACCTGATAAAGTTAAAGAGTATTTAAAGCAAGATAATTTTGGGGGAAAGTATGATGAGTTGTACGATAAAACCTAAGTTGTACTTTTACAAACTCTCTACGTAAGAGACTAAGAGCCAACTCTCTTAAACTTTCTGATTGTCTTTTAAGCTAAAAATAGTTACTGTGCCATCATTCGTTACAAAAACAGAATCTTACTTCATAAGCAAACCAAATATTCCCTTTTTATTTGTTTTCCTTCACTTGGGACTGTCAAATCATATTAGCTTAACATTGAGTTCGGTGAAAAAAAGCGTGATCAGGTATTTGAAGATGTAGAGTAGTTCTTCATTAAAAATCCAAAGAAAAATACATACAGCGGTGTAATCTTGAAACATTGGATCAAATAGCTCAAAGCTTTAAAGTTTTGGTTAGTAAATTTGACTATTCTAAAGGCAGTTCTGTAGTTTAAAAGTTTACTTCTATGCAAGAATGAAAAATATATGCAGCAAATTAGTTTGAAAACTTTACTGCAGCATCCTCAGTTTATGTATTTGCATGATTCACACCCATTATACTGACGAGACAAAAGTGACTGTGGAGTCCAAAATTCTTTCAAAATGACTAATTTGTCCTTACTCCTTAGACATGGCTAATAGACTAAAATGCCGTGTGTTTAGAAGTTGGATGACTTATTTGCCTTAGAAGAAGAAGAAGAAGAAGAACACAGCGGTCCGTCCGATCACTTTCATATGCAAGTCTCCGCCTATCTTGCACCCTGCCAGCACTTCAACCACGAGCCTGCCCAACTTTCAAATCCTAACGTGTGTGAGCGAGAGAGACCACCGAGAAATGTGCCAGAGGGGGAAAGAGTGCTGGAGAAATTGTCGGCAGTATGTCTTATATTAGACTAAGTTTCTTGTGGTTTGGGTCTTGATTGACTGGGATATTTACTTTAATTTCAATAATGGTGGTGCTAGTTATTTTCTAGATTAATTTTTTCTATCGGGTATTCGTGGCTTGGTTTGTTTGTTTCTCTTTTGGTATTGAATAGTGTATAATGTTAGGTTATTTTAATTGAGAGTATTGTTATAATGCTCATTTTATTATGAGTTAATATAAACATGAGTGATGAGATGAGAGACAGGTTAACTCTCACTCTCACTCTCCTTAACCTGAATCTCTTTCTTCTCTTCTCTCTTTTCTTGCCTTTTTCTCTTTCTAAACCCTTGATCTTTAGATTTCAACTTGGTATTAGAGCAATAAAACGAAAGTTTGTAGTCACAAGAATATTATAGAAGGCGTTGGGAGGCTACTGTGCTGAAGATGTCATTGTTCGAATGATGATGTCATTGCCGGAATTTTCCAAAGCCAACATATTAGAGTCGGTTTGGCCTCCTTAGTATAATGATTTTTTGGATTTTTTTTTGAACCATTTGGGATTTTTTTTATTTTTGAATGATTTTTGAGATTTGCGGGTTGTATTTCGTGATTTACGATTCGGTTAAGTTTCATACTACTTTGATGCCTTTAAAGGAATCTGTGGGTGCTTTGGTGGAGTTCCGAGCACATCTCGTTGTTTATTGGGCATTTATAGGCTTCAGTAGTGTTGTTTTCTTTGGTAGTATTTTTTCACTGTTATTGGCATCCTCTTGCTCCAATCGTGTTGTGTTGTTTCGGCAAGGATACTTTCTTGCTCCAGCAGTTGGGTTTTGTTTTGGGCATTGTTTTGGGCAGGTGTGCTTTGGCCTCGACTGTAGTTCTCTAGCCTCCGTTTTGTTTCGGCAGTGATTGGTTTGTGCTTTGTTGGTTTCAGCTCTGTGTTTTTTGATACCTCTATGAAGGTCCTTTTTGGAGCATAGGCTGCTTGGTTTTGTTTTCTGCGTTTCTAGTTGCTAGTTTGGATCTCTTTTGTGTTAGGATAATCCCAAAATTGTTATCCAGTAGTTGGGTTGTGTTAAAAAAGTTCTCTATTGTTAAGAAGACATGTTTGAAGTTAGTGCAAAATTTACCGGTACTAAAAAAGTTGGGGTGAGTCGTGTAGGGACTCTTGGATGCAATCGATTTCTATAGATCAGTTCAGTAAAATTGGATGGGGGCAACTATTTGGCTTGGTCTCGATCATGCCTGTTATTAGACAAGTGGGCTAAATGAATACTTGACTGGAGTAAGGGAAGAAACCTAACATAGTTACTCAACTCGATGCAGCGTCACTTTAGTCGTGATTTTTTGTTTCTTGAGACAGTCGATAAGATTTGGTTAACAATGACTTATATATATTCACAGGTCGTGAATGATGTCTAGATTTATGAGCTCAGGAAGAAAATTCATGAAACTAAACAAAAAGATGACACTAGCAGAATAATACACAAGTTTGAGTAGTCTGTGGTTGGAGTTGGATTATTATTAGTATTTTTAAGTAGATTGTGCTGGGATAGTTCTATGTTTTAGAAGTTGATAGAAAAAGAACGGGTATATAATTTTCTTCAAGGTCTCAATATGGAGTATGATTAAATTTGTATATAGGTTGTAGGTAGAGATCCCTTTCCTTCTTTGAGAAAAACTTATGCTTATGTGTAGCACGAGGAGAGTAGGAGTGCTATGTTTCATACTCCTGTTCTTGATCGGTCTGCTCTAGTAGCTATTCCATAGAGAGATAATAGATTCTTCCAGCCTCGTGGTGATGGTAAGAATAAGAACATGGAAAAGGATTTGTTAAAGTGTGACTACTGTGGAGAAACGAGGCACACTAAAGATTATTGTTGGCAGCTACATATTCGTCCTTCTAGGGGACGTGGGGTGGTAATAAGGTTGGTCCTAGCCTATTCATGCCCATATGACTGAGGTTGTTGATGCTTCCCTAGTAGTCTATCTTTATCGACCGGTACTGATAATGCGAGCTTCACCATAGATGAGATGTTGGCTCTCAAGTGTTTGATGGCCTAACTTAACACTTCTTTTGCATCTGCTTTCATTTCTACTGCTTCCAACTTTGCTCACATAAGTATACAAGTTGGTGCTTTTAGTGCATCTTATTCCTCTAATCTTTGGATTATTGATTCTGGAGCCATTGACCATATGACAGGTTCCTTGAATCTTTTCTCCTCTTATTCCACATGTTGCAGTAGAGAAAAGGTTAGGGTAGCAGATGACTCATTGTTCTCTGTATGAGGGAAATGTTCCATTCATTGTTCTCCTTCTATGTCTTTGTCTTCAGTTCTTCATGTTCGTAATTTTTTTACCAACTTACTCTCAGTCAGTAACATTTTTAAGTCTCTAAATTGTTCAGTAACATTCTTCCCATCTCATTGTGTTTTTTAGGAATTGGGAATGGGGAGAATAATTAATAGTGGTAGAGCTCATGGTGGTTTATATTTGATGGAGGATCAACCTTGTTAGGCGCTTCTGGTTCTGTGACACTCCAATAGTTACATCAATGACATTGGAGACTTGGTCATCCATCAATAGAAGTACTACATAATTTTTTTTTAGTTTTGATTAAACAATGTAATAAAGATAATTTTCTTTGTGATGCTTGTGAATTTGCCAAACATGCAAGAACTTCTTATCCTAGTAATAATAATAAAAGTACTGCCTCGTTTACGATTGTTCATTCTGATGTTTGGGGACTTTCTTGTGTAGTTTCTCTTGCTAGATATTAGTTTGTTGCTTTCATTGATTGCTACACTCGGATTTATTTGTTGCATACTAAGGATGAAGTGTTTACTTATTTCAAGAATTTTCATAAATTAGTAAATATTCTGTTTGATATCAAAGTTAAGGTTCTGAGGATTGATAATGGGATTGAGTACGTTAATGGAAAATATCGAGATTATCTTACAGAATATGAAAATTTTCACCAATCTAGTGGCATATTCATGTTTGTTATTGGTGTCCCCCAACCTTTTTGGGGAGGTGTAGTGGTGACTCTTGCATATCTCATCAATCGGATGTCTTTGAGAGTTCTTGATTTTGGTACTCCTATAGGGTAGATTCAAAGGTCAATTTCTATTTATTCTCCTAAAGGTGTTTGGTTATGTGTTTTGTGCATGATTATCGAAAGATCAGGGGAGAGTTGGATCCAAAGGTGTTGCGGTGTGTCTTTATTGGCTTCTCTTCTACTCAAAAAAGGTATGAGTGTTATCACTCTCAGTCTCGGAAGGTTCATGTCAGAATGGATGTCCATTTTTATGAGATAGAGTCATATTTCTCCACTCTTAAACTATCTCGAGGGGGAGTAGTGTATTGAAGAAGAGATGTTAGAGGATGTATTTCTACTCATACGCCCATTCAGGGCTTGGGTTAGGGAGAAAAACCTAGTTGGGGGGGAATCGGGGAGAAACACTTGTCCTGGGGGAGCATACTGCTTGTAGAAGCTTAGATAGGGAGTATTTGCGATGTTATACCCGACGACAGGAAAATTAGATCACAACCCATGAGCCACCAAGCTCGTCATCATCTCTAAATTTAGTTCCTGAGATCTTTTTCCCGTTATTAGGTAATAAGCCTTCTCGTAATAATCTCGTTACCATTAAATAAGTAATGGGTTCCAACAAATGCAGGGATCATAGTTATCAAATCATGTATCGGAAGACATATCGTAAGATACAAATATTGTATCGTATTGTGTATCGTAAGATACAATGTAATTTTAAATAAATAATAAAAAAATATATATACCTTTGAAAAAAAGTCAATACACTCATAAAAATATAGCATTTCATTAATACTCTACCAACTATTCAAGTCATCAACATAATCCACTACTATTATAATGCAAAGTTCACAACTATAGTTCACTAATTCAAACTTTAAACACCAAAGAGACTTCTAATCCAAATTTTTAACATTCATTTTGAACTCAATCTTCAATTTCAATTGAAAATGCATCATCATCATCATCATTGTGATCGGATGCCAACAAGTCTTCATTTCCTTCATTATCTTCAACTTCTTGTATTTGTTCATCCTCATCCACATCCTCATCTTCAAGTTGAACTATTTGCTTTCTTTTTTTTTTTGTTTAAAGAAAGATTTCTAGGCCCTACAAAGCAACCAATACAAAATATAAAAAAAAATAAATTCAAAGGAATGGAAAAGAAGAAAAAACAACCACTACATTTTAATTACCTCTCTTTCTCTTTTTGCTAGTCCCTTCTTGAACTACAAAACATTCACCAACATTCATCCAAGCAGTGTCCTCAGGAAGGATTGCATCTTCTTTTTCAGTGATCCACTCATCATTAGATTCCATATCTGAGAGAGAAATAGGATCATAGGAATCATCGTCTAGTACGCTCTTTTGGTGTCTTGTCTCCAATCGAAGATTGTACTTCACAAACACAAGTGCACTTAATCTTTGCTGTTTTAATCGATTTCTCCTCTTAGAGTTCACCTGGTCAAATGTACTCTAATTCCTCTCACATCCTGTGGTACTACAAGTCAAGCTAAGGACGCGGATAGCAAGTTGTTGCAACTCTAGACAACATCCTCCAAATGATTCCCACCATAAGGCTATAAAAAATTACAATAAAATACTCCATTAACTAACTTAAGTAATTGCATTTAAATGACTAACTTAAGTTAGGTTACCACTAACCCGGTTGTTTCTTCTTCCTCATCTGGATTGCCATGTCCATTCCAAATATCAAATCAGCATTTTGAAAGATATCTAATTATTTATCAATTTTTTCTTTTCCAATAGGACTTGGGCATATTCTCTGAATAGTCTGATAAAGTCCCATCTTTATCTCATAGTCCACACTACCGGTGTAATGAAACCTGAAAGTTATTTTGATTTACAATGATCATTGATCAGTATATAATATATAGATATAAAATGATATAAAAATTGAGAAAATTAAATCTTACGAGGGATTGAGATAACAGGCAGCTGCATGAAGAGGTCTGTGTAATTGCATGTTCCATCTAGTGTCAACAGTCCATATGGGCTCATAGTACTACTTCACATTACGAAAATTCATTTGGATTTGTTCCTTTGCCTTGTAAATATACCCCATGGCAGGCTTTAGATCCCCATCTACAAGCCTCAACACCTTCACCAATGGCAACACACACTTCAAGCAATACTTGATTGATCCCCAAAAATTTTGGTCAGCTAGTATAATATCCATCACTTTTACACCATCTCCCTTCTTACAATATTGACTTCTCTGCCATTCTTCAGCAAACATTGTTCTAAGCCCAATTTTATTTTCAAATAAACTCCTTAAAGTTAAATATGAGATAGCAAATCTGGTCACACAAGCTCTCACCAAATCCCTTTTCTTTGTATATTTCCTTATAAGATTTAACATCCAAGAATGTCTATAAATGTAAACTGTGATTTTCCTTGCCTTTGACATTATATCCTTGTGTAGAGGAAGGTCCCCAATATCCGTCAAAATGAGATCTAGACAATGTGCAGCGCAGGGAGACCAAAACAACTTTTTCCTCTTTGCCATTAACAACTCCCCAGCTTTTACATAAGCCGATGCACTAGCAGTTACGACCTGAACAACATTATCGTCGCCAATCTCTTTTACCATTGAATCTAAAAGCTCAAAAAGATTATCCGCATTCTTATAAATGCCTGAAGTATCAATACTTTTAAGAAACACACTTCCTTTAGGACTATTCACTAAAAAATTAGTGATAGAGCGATGTTTTCCATCAGTCCATCCATCAGACATAAGAGTACAACCCGTTTTTCTCCACTCTGCTTTATAATTTTCTATCAACCCACCATTAATCAAATCTGTTTCTTTTTTCAAAAAAGAACATTTCACATCATGATACGATGGAGGTTTCAATCCCTTGCCAAACGATGCAACAGATTCTAACATTCTTACAAAATATGGATCCTTTACCAAATTAAAAGGAAGGGCATTAGCATAAAACCATCTACAAATATCGAAACATACATCTTTTCTACCCTTTTTCTTCAACATGGTATTCAAAGTAATTGTGGTGGTTAGTTGTATTTTATCAGCAGTAGTACTACCCACACTGCCACTACTTTTCGAATCCATAAGACTCATATCTTTGCTAATTGCCCTATCATCCAATAATTGCTTAAAAAATTCAATTACTTCCTCAGGGCAATGCTTACACGCTGCTATATCTTTGCAATTACCTACCAAATGATTTTTCATTCTTGAAATGCCTCCCCAATAGACATTTGCACAATGAATGCATTTCAATTTCAACCTTGATCCTTCTACTTTGTCACAATGTTCCCATGTGGGATCATTAGTAAGTTTTTTCGTCATTTCTATATGAAAATTGGATGCAGGTGATGCCACTGTTTCACAAATTTAAAATTAATCAAGATTCAAAAATTTTTATACAAAAAAAATATATATACATTTGGCTTTGTAAATAAATTAACATCATTTTTTACTACACAGGACCAACGATCAATGGAGATTGGGAAGAAGAAGAAAAAGGAGTACCTGGAGAAGGAAGAAGGCAGCGATCAACGATCACCCACAGTCGGAGACCAGCAATCACCCACAGTCGAAGACCAGTAATCACCCACAGTCAAAGACCACCCACACAGTCAAAGACCACCCACAGCGATCACCACCCACAATCGAAGATCACCCACAACGATCACCACCCACAGTCAATCATTCGTCGTCGATGGCTGAAGAGAAACCTCTAAGTCTCTGACCAACGATGAGCGAAGGCTGAATATGAGAGAAATGAGGGATTTTATTTTTTTTTGTAACCCTAACCACTAAAATGACGTCGTTTCAGTGGTTATAGGGATTAAAAAAAATAAAATCAGAGCACAAAACGACGTCGTTTTAAAAAAAAAAAATTGTATGTATTGTGCGTATCGTACCGATACGTATCGTACCGATACGTATCGTATCGTAAAAATGTATCATATATCAGACGATACACTACAAAAACGATACATAATTACGATCCGTATTGTTTTAGGCCTATATCGTAACGTATCATACGATACGTATTGTGTATCGTACGATACTAACAACTATGACTCGGATCCATAGTGAAATCAATGGTTGTAATCAGTATTGTGAAAAGCTCGCCTAGAAGAAAAGCAAGGCGAGGCGAGCATATCTCGTTTGGAGGACTCCAGACGAAGCAAACGTGAGCGAAGCGAGAAAAAAGCGAAAAAGCGTTCGTTTTATTATAAAAAGCGAGAAATGTTTGATTTTTAATTTGAACCGTTGGATTGGGCGATTGGAAAAAAAAAAATTATAAGATGAGATACACCGAATTATCCCCTTATCTAATAAATAAAATCACAAACCCTAATTTATCCTCTAATTTATGCCCTTAGTTGCTCGTTGCTCAGGAGGACTACACAGAAGCTCGAAGCTCGTTGCTACAAAGAAGCTCGTTTCTTGCTGGACTTGATCGACAGAGGCTCTCTGTCGTTGCTCGCTGGACTCGATCGATCGACAGAGCCTCTGTTGCTGCTTGCTGAACTCGATCGATCGACAGAAGCTCGTTGCTCGTTACTCCTACAGGATCGACATGTTAGTCTTCTTCTTCTCTTTTTTTCTTCTGTCTATTAGTCTCCTTCCTCATCGATTCTGTTGTTTTTTTTTTTTTTTCTGATCTCATGTTCTGTCTTTTGCTCCTTCCTCACCAATGCTTTTTTTTTTTTAATTTTTCTGATCACATTTTTTTTTTTGTTCTGATAATCAATACTCTGAACAATATTTCTTTTTTTCCTTGTATTGCTGTCTAGTCCATATGAAGATCCCACACAAAAGTCATGTGAATGTGAACAATATTACTTTTTTTTTTTAAGCACAACTTATTGCTCGCTAGATTGATTTCTAAGTCCTTGAGATAGTTTCTTTAGTTGTTTGAATTGTGTGTCTTATGTTTTTAAATATTAAGATTTGAGATATTATTAGTGTTTATTTGAATTTAAATGTTTAAACTATGACTGTTATTAAAATTTAAGATATTATTAGTGTTTGTTTTAATTTAAATGTTTATGGTTTTATTTGATTTTAAATATTTAGTATATATAAAATTAGAACTTAGATGTGTATAAGTAATTAAACTAAAATATTTATTTATTTTTTTAACTGTTCGCTTTGCTTCGGTAAATTGTTTCGCTTCGCTTCTCGCTTCTCGTTTAGGCGTTAGGAGTCTTGGTCGTTTCGGTTCGCTTTACGCCTTAAATAACACTGGTTGTAATTATCAAGTTTAATTTTTAAGTCTAGTTTTTAAGTTCATGTAGTATTGCTCGATTCAAAAAGGAGTTTGGACTTGTATCTAACATCTTATTTTGGAATTTGTTTCTTATGACTCTTTGTCTTCTTCCTATCGTACTTTTGTTGCGTCTTTGTCTTCCATATCCCTTTCTCAGAATTGGAATAAAGTCCTTGCAGAATCCAAGTGGAAAATAGTCATGGTAGAAGAAATAAGAGCTTGTGAAAGAATAAAACCTGAGAGCTTTTCTCTCTTCTAGCTAGAAGAAATCAATAGGATGTAAGTGGGTCTTCACTGTCAAGCAGAATGCAAATGACACGATAAATAGATACAATGCAAGGTTGGTAGCTAAGGGGTTTCTTCTGACATATGACATTGACTATCTGGAGATATTTGCTTTTGTGGCGAAGATGAATTCTATTCGTGTCATACTTTCATGTGTTGCCAATCTGAGATGGGATTTACAACAATTGGACGTAAAGAATGTATTCCTTCACGGGGGACTTAGAGGAGAAAGTGTACATGGATATTCCTTCGAGGCTTTTTTCTCTAGAGGCATGAAAAAGTTTGTAAGCTAAAGAATTCTCTTTATGGACTTAGGCAGCCTTTTAGAGCTTGATTTTAGAGATTTCTTTAGGTAATGGTCAAGTTTGGGTTCACGCAAAGTCATGCAAATAACACTATATTCATCAAACAAGGGAGTGATAAGATCTTAGTTCTTATATTATATGTTGATGACATAATACTCGCAGGTGATGATGTGGAGGAAGTGGTCAAACTGAAAGTCCACCTTGCTAAAGAATTTGAGATTAATGATTTGGGGCGGTTACGCTATTTCTTAAGGATTTAAGTGGTTAGGTCAGATAAATGCATCTTCATCTCATAGATGAAGTATATCCTTGATCTCTTGAAGGAAATCGACATGGTAGGTTGTAAACGTGCTACCTCACCTATTGAGACAAATCACAAACTGAGAAGTAATCAGAGGCTTGTTGGGAGGACTTATATACCATTCTCAAACTTGCCCAGACATAGCATATGTAGTGAGTGTTGGCGAATTCATGCATGCTCCGTGTGCTCTTCATCAAGAGGTATTTCATTGTATATTGATGTATCTCAAATCATCTCCTGGGAAAGGAATATTGTTCTCAAAGTAATGTCATTTGAGAATAGAAGTTTTTACAGATGCAAATTGGATAGGTTCAATTAAGGATAGAAGGTCCACTATAGGGTATCCTACTTTTGTAGGAAGAAATTTAATTTCTTGGCAGAGCAAAAAGTAAGTAGTGGTGACTAGATCTAGTGCAGAGGCAGAATACAAGGTTATAACTCATGGTATTTGTGAGCTTATGTGGTTGAAAACCTTAGTGAAAGGTTTGAGTGTCACTAATGATGAGCCTATGTGCCTGTATTGTAATAATAAGGTTGCCATAAATATTGTTCACAACCCATTCAACATGACAGAATAAAACATATTGAGATTGACACACACTTCATTAAAGAGAAGCTAAATGATGGGCTGATTTGTATGTCATATGTGTGAACAACTAGCTGACGTGTTTATTAAGGGGGTTAATAGTAGAATTTTTCATTCAGATGTATGTAAGTTAGGTATCAGAGATATTTATGCTCTAACTTGAAGGGGAGTGTCAAATGTTAGGTTATTTTAATTGAGGCTATTGTTGTAATCCTCATTTTATTATTAGTTAATATAAATATGGGTAATGAGAGGAGAGGCAGGTTAACTTTCACTCTCCTTAATCCTAATCTCTTTCTTGTCTTCTCTCTTGCCTCTTTCCCTTTCTAAACCCTAGATCTTTTGATTTCAACCAATAGTGTAGTGAAAAGTGCACCTAGGCATGGGCCTAGGCTCGAAGCAAGGTGAGGCACACCTTCCCTGAGAACGTGGCTGTGGCGCATGAGGCTTTTGCCTTGATCTTAAGCCCAAGGCGCAAGAAGTGTGAGCCTTTTTTGTTCCCTTCATTGTTATTTTGGGCCATTGATATTATACTTTGATTGGTATAATGGATATACATAACAACAAATTAGAAATCCAAGTATTAGTATTGAATTCTGACCCTAAACTCTACCTGACATTGCAGATTTAGTCTAATCTAACTCACAGTACAAAAGTTTGTGTTGAAATTGGCTTTAGGATGACTGTATCTTGGATAATATTTATTTTTTATTATGGAAAATTTGATGCTAAAGGTGATTAATGTTGCTTGGAATCTCATTGTTATTTTGTTCTTTACTGGATAAAATTAGTTAAAATGAGTTGTATATATATTGTATTTTCCTGCAAGTTACTTTTTGTTTAGAGCATATTATTGTATCTGTTGTTTAGATCAGCCTTATTTTTGTATTTGCCAGAAATTCTCTAAACTTTGTTGCATTTCAGAGCTTTGGTGTGTGGTAGGCCACAAGATGCCTTGGTTTTCTTTTTTCCCTTGTAATTTGGTTTTTTTTTTTAATGGAAATAATATCACCTGCTGCTTAGATGAGCTATATTCTTTGAATTTGCTATAAATGTTCTAAAATTTGTTGTATTCAGTTCACTTGCAGCATAGTTTATAAATGTGGCTTGAATCGATGAAACCTGTGCTTTGCTTCGCACCTCGCGCTTAGGCCCGGGGTTCCTTTCTGCCTCAGTTGCTGTTGTAATCAGATAAGCTACAATTGATTTTACCAGTTTGGACATGCCAACTACTCCAATTTTGGATTCTGGCACCTGTCTCGGCTTGATCAAAGCCATCTCTGCATCGCTCTTGTTGAGCATGCCACCACCATACACTAGCTCTCAAATCAAAATCCATCACCGGCCATGCCCTAGTTATATGTATGGGGATGTATTTATTTATATATAAAAGGGGGTTGGATGTGGGTTTGGTAGGTGGTTGGTGCATATTGGTAGGGGTGGGGAAGATCTAGACCGTGGTGGATGGTGCTATCTTTCTCACTCATTGATGTGCTAATTATTGTGTTTACGTATATTTGTATTGTTTATAAATAAAAATAGGAGGCAGAAATGTGAGACCATATTTCTGTTCCGTCAGGTACTCGACCAAACCTAACAGGGAAGGCAAATGATGTTTCAAGTAGTACAGGGTTGTGCCCGAAGATAAGACAATATACAAGGGGTGTGAACTAAAATTTCCTCAGACTTCTAAGGTATATAAATTGCTGTCTAAAAGTAGGATTTATTGGTTTTTGTGAATTCTTCTGGGTCTTGGTGATTGTTTTGATAGTAGAACTTGCCTGTCTCATAACCTGTACCCCTTGCATCTTCTTTTTTTTTCTTCAATATGCATCTATGCCTTGCTTTTCCTTTGGTGTATGAACGTACATCTATTCTGTATGTTGGATAATGTCTCTCTTAGATTTTATCTGTACTATGAATGTGCTAAAATTCTAAAAAGTAGGTATTTAACCTCTGTATGCCCTACCTTGTGATTTTTAATTTAGCGATATTAATTTCGACATCACAGAATATGCTACAAACTGGCCTCATTATTGGTGGTTGGGACAAGTATGAAGGAGGAAAAATATATGGAGTGCCTCTTGGAGGAACAATTTTGGAGCAGCCTTTTGCCATTGGAGGTCAGCCTTCTGATCTGATTCGAATATGTTTCTGTCACCCTGCAACTTTTCTTGTTTAATATTTGTTATTTATGACATTCTTCTTCTTGGTGGTGTTATTTGCAAGTTGTCTGTTTCTTTTTCCAGTCATCTTATTCCTCGTAATAATATGAAGCTTGTTGCACTTGCTTTGCTGGTAAAGCTTTCTGTCAGACTTACGAGTTACATGCTGAGTTTCCTTATCATATTTGTTGTACAGTGGGTACATGAACAATAAAGATCTAAAAATGTTGTGGTTTGGTTCAATTTAATCTCAATGTATTTCAACATAATTCTTTTTTTCATGTAAGCCTTTGTTATGGATATTCTCAGTGAATTCTATTAAATCTCTATGAGTTACATCTGGTGTTGTCCTTCAGATGTGTTTTTTTGCGAACATTGCATCCTTCTGTTTTAGTATTGGAATTTATCCATCAATTAAAACATGTCTGTTTTTGTATTTATTTGAGAATTGCCAAGATGTCAGGCAAACAATTTAGTGTCTTATGCTTGAACTGGCAAGGAATCTCTTGTTCTATTGTTACTTTTCTCGAAACAACTTATTTCTGTTTGATCTATGAGCAACTAAGAGATATTTTTGTTATCTAATGCTGGCATATACATAATGATGTTTATGTTAATTCAGGATCTGGATCTACCTATTTGTATGGGTTTTTCGACCAAGAATGGAGGGAAGGGATGACCAAGGATGAAGCTGAGGTATGTACCCCATAGTCTGTATGTTTGCCCGCTTAAAGAGCATACCAGAAATATTTCAAGAATTGTATCCACCTCAAATTTTCTTATGTGATCCAATTATTTGTCATTGATTCTAGAATGCAACATTCATTTCATTTATTTTCCAATTCTTTTCCTTTACTGCTTTTTTATTGGGATTTTTGGATCTGGCGGGGTGGGGGTTTATTTCTGGAATTTATGCTACAATATTTGTTGGCACTGCCTTTCTTGCAGGCACAAATGTACATATCTACGATGGTTTTTTTTTGAACATTCCCAATAATTCCTATATCCAAAATCTTCTTGTACTAGAATAACTCTTGAAATTTCAATATATCATCTTGCTATTTATTGGTGTGGCTATGAAGAAGTTAAGGTTATGGTGACATCTATTTTACTTTAATAAGGAGACTTTGTTGAAACACTTGCAAAATTTGTTCTGTTGATAGTCTGGATCCTAAGTACTTGCCATCATTATTCTCTGTGCGGTTGAATTTATGCTGAACATTTCCTGAACATATTTGTTTTCATCCTGCAGAAATTTGTGGTGAAGGCAGTCTCTCTTGCAATTGCTCGAGATGGTGCTAGCGGTGGAGTTGTTCGGACTGTTACTGTGAGTACTTTTTATAGCTTATATTCAATAGTGCAACTTACATTTATCCATTCACAACCGTAATTGGTCTTAGCCTGAAGCCAAGTAAAGGTAGTGCTTTAGACATGGTTGACAAACTTTAATGATACAGCTTTATTTTGTTTGCCATGACAATGGATTATTTTATCATAAGGACTCAAAAGTCTTTCGCAACCTCCTGTCTTAGTCAATAGTGGTACTCTATTTTCAACTTTGGGGTGAGGTTTGAGTGCTTGTCACAGCTCTTCTCCTACCATAAGAGGGGATATGTGTAGGATAGTGGACCCAAGGAGATTATTTTTGGGGTGAGCAATGAGGTGGTCTTTTGGTTGTTGAGGAGACAAACAGATTTAGGTTGAATTTGAAAATGGATTGTAAAGAGAGCTTGTATCCCATACTGGATGGTTAGGATCAATCAAGGTTGGTTTATTTGCTCAAGGGCTTTTTCACTCATTTTCAATTATTTGAGTTGGATGCTCTGATACAGTATCAGAGCTGGACAATGGTTGATCAGTGGGTTAAGTCTCTTACCCATTTGAATTTTTTAATATTCATGGTTGTCTGTTTGCTTGTTAGCCCCACGTGCGAGTCTAAGTCCCACGACAGGGAGGGTTTAAAGGGAGATTGTATCGCACTTCGGATGATTAGGACCACTCAAGGTTGGTTTATATGCTGGGCCTCTCCACTCATTGACAATTGGTTTTATGTTGAATGCTCTAACATGGACATCTAAGGTTACTGTAACGAGAGAATTCCGAGGTGCTGACCTCACCAATCATTCCTTCCAATGGGATTGGAGCTTTGAGACCCGTGCTGAGCCTCTGAACCTTTTTTCAAGGTTTATCTAATTTGCTTTTCAGCATTGACTATCCGTCTGGATGCTTATTATGGGTGTTATGGCTTGTGCTAAATATCTTTACTGTAGGATTTCTAGCATTCTGAATTCCAAGTTCCTTCCTGTGTGGCTCTGTGCAAGTTGTTTGTTTGGCTTGATGATCTTTTATAGAACAGATGCCATTGTGTTGTTTTTAAGGATTCGAGTTTTTTAGTTTTTAATTTTTGCGTCCAAAATTGCTTCCCAGCATTCCTTCTGAATTTTAGTGAATGAACAAAATACACTAGTTGGTTAGCATGGCTTGTGTCCATCGTCTGTCTTTCTTAGTCTTCATTCTGCTCAATTGTGATGACAATAACTCTTTATCTTCTGCAGATAAATTCGGAGGGAGTGGCAAGAAATTTCTACCCTGGTGACACCCTTCCACTGTGGCATGAAGAGTTGGGGCCCCAGAATTCGCTGCTGGATTTAATGTCAACCTCCAGTCCAGAGCCAATGGTCAGTTGAAAGTATGATAATCATCTAAAAAGGGTTTGCAGCAAGGGTCCTAGACACTTTCTTGGATGGTTGTACTTTCCGAAGTTGAATTAATTTCTTATTTGACAGTCTAAACCGTGATGTGATGTTGCTTTTAAATGCTATAGACCCCATTGGATCCCAAATAGTGTGTCCCCCACCACACACATCCTCACTATAACATTATGCAACTCTACATTGGTTACCCTCTGATATATGTATTTGAACTTTCAACCCTTCAACCCTTTTTTGGGTTTGTGGATGTTTAGCTACTTGCTCCAATCTTGCAATGTTTGCACCGATGATTTCAGAGGCGCATGTTCATTCATGGAAAGGTAACATCAGCATATGAAGGAAACTAAATGAGCTTTTTCAGAAAGGGTTTTGAGCTTATGTGAAAATCAAAATATTATATTTGATCTTTTATTGAATGAGAATATGATGGCGGATGATACATGTGACTTGCATGAGGGTGGTGGTAGGGTTTTTGCCCCTCATATTTGATATTTATGCCCTTCGAAAGGGTTTGAAATGAATACCAGTAAGCCATGTTCCCTTGCTGTCATAGAACAATTTCATCAAGTCAATGTTTTTGTGACGTGGTTGAATGTCTTATGCTACAAGGATGCACGGTGGAAGAAATTATTGGCAATGGAAGGGTGTATTTATACTTGGAAGTACTAAAAAATTGCCAGTGACATTTGGTCTGTGAAGGCCAAACAGAGGTTTTGAATCGGAAGGTGTTTAAGGGTATAAATGCTGTCTACGTTATGGTTCGGCCGTAAGTCTATTTATATTTTTGTCGTGATTATATATGGTTGAGTCGACACTGGATTTCATGGAATATATTATTTGCTGATATATCATTTAGTAGGGGTAATTTGTGTCTAAATGTACGGTATAATATAAATTAACCGTTTAATTAGAAAAAATGAGGAGTGAAGATCCTAGAGAGTAGTGGTGGAGCAAAAAATATGATTTAGGGTGGATACAATTTAAATACAAGTTTTACTTTGTTTTTAATAGATAAAAATAATGTTATATATTTATATTTTTTATATCGGATTTAATACTTAAAAATTCATTAAACATAAAATGGGTATGTTTGAAAAAAAAATTAATAAGATAACATTTATACATAAAGGATCAGTTATATATTTTATTTGACACAAATAAAAACAATATTCTATAATTTTTAATCTTCTTACAAATTTCATATTTTACTCATTTTTGACTATATATTCCATAATTTTTTAACCAAAAAAGGTTGCAATAAATCATACCAATAATCTAAGGTCCCGTTTGGTAATGTTTATGTTTTTCGTTTTTCGTTTTTATTTTGATATTTAGAGAAAACAAGAAAAAAAAACTGGTTTGATAACTATTTTTTTTTCTATCATCGTTTTGTAAACGAGGGCCGATTTTCAAAAACGAGAAAAAGACGTTTTTCGTTTTTTGATTCTGTTTTTCATTTTTTAGAAAATCAAAAATTGTAAACATTACCAAACGAGTCATAAGGATTCAATTTTAGTTTACTAATTTTAAGAAATTTAGTATTGACTTTTTGTTTTTGCTTTTTTGTTCTAGTGCCCAACTTGTTTGACCCAATTAATTTTGTTTGCCATAAATCATTACAGTAGACCTAATTAAGAATATCCAAAAAAATATATAAAACATATATAACTAAATATATATATATATATATATATTTTCTAGGGTGACCCTAGGCCCTTCCTGCCCCTCTTCCCTCTGCCACTACCATAGAAAGAGAGCGAATAATGTGAAAAAGAAGGTAAAATTTAATTTGAATGATATTGAGAGATGTTGATAATTATTGAATGAGTTTATTTGACTCCGTTAGATTAACTTATTGAAGTTTTTATCACATTTTATATTATAGATAAATCTATGAAATATGATAGAATTAACTTAAAAAAATATTAATTTATATACATATAATCAAAATCGAGTCAAATCTAATACAAACTAAAAATTCAATTTATCAAAAAGCACATCTCCAAAATATTTTCTATCAAAAAAAGATCTACAAATATCATTTATAAAATATTATTTTTTAAATAGTACAAGTTATTACAAAATTATTAATTTATAAGAATATATTAGTGTTGAATTTTCGTAAAAAATAAAAAAATTAGTCTTGAACAAATGATTCAAGATATGGGTAAGACATGTTAGTTTGAGAAAATTAATTAAATAAAAAAAATTAAAATGAATTATATTCAATATAAATGTGTTAAGCACCGCCCTTGTTTTTTTTTATTTGTTAAATTGATGAGTTTTTTTTTAATCAAAATGTTATCATTGTGTGTCTTATAAAAATTCCAAATGTTACACTATACATGTGACATTAATGACAAATTTTACCCATTTAATTATTATGTTAGGGAAAATACTGTGTTCCAAGATTAGTCGTAATTGTTGACTGATTGGAGGAGAAAATATTAAGGAAAAAAAATTGTAATTTCTTGACTGTCGAATGAATGAATTTGAGACCATAAAATATGTTCCAAGATCAGCCGTAATTGTTGCCCGATTGGGGGGTAATATTAAAGAAATAATTTCTTGACCGTTTGATGAATTAATTTGAGACCTTAGGATGAGCTTGTTGAAGCCGCTTTGTTTTATATTATAAATTATAAATTAGTGAAATTAAAGTAGGAATTAATTATAAAGTAGAAGTTGGAGAGAAATTTTAGAAATAAAAAGATTCCAGATAAGTAGAAATAAACTTGTATTTGGGGTTCAAATACAAATACAAGTTTATATGTGAGGGAGTAGTAAATTTAAAAATTAAGAGATCAAAAGGGAATACTTTTGATATTTGGGGTAAATTTTTCGTAGGCCTGAGATTAAGAACCATTTTAATAGTAGAATTAAAGCAATACGGACAAGGTGGAAAAATGCATCTGGTATGTTGTCTGATTGACGTATTCCTTGGGTTGAAAACTAAATTTTATGATATAACTATGACCCCGACAATGTTTTCCGGTTAAGGGTTGTTAATTGAGTTAAGTTTTGCGATATTGTGTTTAAGCTTGTTTTTTTAAACGAACTTAGAAAATTATTCAAATTCGGCTCGTTTAAAACTCGAAGCCAGCTCGAGTAACTCGATTATTTTACATATAAATGAGTCGAGCCTTGTAGGTTTGTTTTTCTAAACAAGTCTGAAAAATTGTTCAAGCTTATTTAATTTAGAACACGAGTTGAACTTTAGTTGAGTTTTATTTGAACCGAACCTGAACCGAGTCCGAGTAGTTTGTCTCGATTAACACACTTCTTTACAGTATAGAATGTTGGGTCATAAAAAAAAAACATGTTCAAAAATTAAGTATTATAGAACTGCAATGTTAAAATGGATGCATAGTAAAACAAGAAAAAATAAAATTAAAAATTAGTATATAAAATAACCTCAATAAGAGATAGATTAAGAAGAACACGTAACTTAAGTTTTTTTGCACATGTTTTTAGAAGACTTAGTAGTTCATTGATAAGAAAGAAAGTGTAATTATTATTCATATCACTGATAATGCGAGAAATAGAGATAGATTGAATTTTAACTTTGAACTAATACTAAAAAAATATATAATAACTCACGGTTTAATAGAAAATATGACACTCAATAGATTAAAATAGAAAAATAAGATTTATATAGCTGACTCTAATCCAAATAGTCGAGATAAATACTTTGTCGAATTGAGATGTATTAATTTAAGGGTAATTTGCTGTCATTTAAGCTTTGGATTGAAGAAAAGAGACCACTCTACTTAAGGTAGCATTCCTTCTGAAAAGAAACCTTAATTCAAAAATACACAGCATTCCATGTCAAGGATGTAGTTGCATGCATTTATAATAAGGAATAGGACAAGCAAGCATCATCAACCTCGTCACAACTACAGCCATTATGTTTCTATATATATTAGTTCTAAGTAGCACGACATTGTTTTGAGCTGTGCATTATATCAAGTTTATCAACTGCCCTAGCTTTCTAGTTCTAAATAACTCAAAGCAGTTGGGAGTTGTACATATATATACAGGTCTGCTTATAGTATCGAAGTGTGATTTATACATTAATATTTTGAATATGCTAACATATGCCAATAATCGCTAATTTATAGACGAATTTTGTCAACTAGAATTTTGAAAAAAGTAATTGTTATCCATGATTTTTTTTTAAAACTACTTTTCTAGACAGTAATAACTTTCAGATGCTAAGCTAAAGCTATTATCCCAAGATAGTTGAGACAGAAACCCTAAATTGATGTTATCATCTCACTAATTATAGGAACCACAATTTAAGTTGATTCGACTTCTAAAGATTATTCCAACAACAAAATAGTTCCTCAGTCAAAGAATCCTTACACATCAAAGTGACTTTGGATAGGGCAGTAAAGAGTAGTTTTTATTTATTTGTCTCCATGAAGCTTAGAGGAACCCTTAAACAATCAAATTTTATTATTTGATTTCAAAGTGAGCTACTCTTTTGAGAAAATTCAGACCTAATCTTAAATTATCGATATCATCTCTATAATTAAGCGTATCGCAATTTAAGTAGACCCAACTTCTTGATTATGAGTACTCAAACCATGAAATGAATTGATTCCTGAACTATTGAATCCTTAGCTGTCAAAGTGACTTTAGATAAGACAAGGAAAAGTAGGTTTTATGAAAATTATATTCCTTCTAAATCTCAATGACCAATGCTTTTCACAAAAAGGGTGATACCCTCCAAACAATGCTAAAGTTTGGTTCTAATCCTGGTCCTTTTCTTTAGTGATCATCATTATTCATTAGATTAGGATGATTTTCCCACCATTACAACTATTCCAACGTTCACTCAAGTGCGACATTTTACATCATAAATAAACCAACATTGTATGAGTTCAAGGTTATCCCGCATACTTTATTCACAATTATATTAGGCCCCTTAAATTAATATTCTGCCAAATTAATCCTTACAGTCAAAATTGGTGAAGTATATCTTTTCTGTTATTTTTCTTATTTGTTCAAATAAAAATTTTATTGTGTTGTTTAAGAGGGAAATTTGACATCAACCTTTGTCTTCTCTCCCCTATTTTTTCTTATTTACCTCTTCTGGATATATAATATTTGTTTGCAAAAAATTCGGAGGAGATTGAAGGAAGGATACATTGCAACTTTCTTGATAGGTTTCAGGACCAATTTTTTTCCTTCAAAAAATAGTTGGGGTAATATAGTTGAATTTCGGGCAAATTTTAAGGGTCAACCTACTTTTTTGACCCTTTCACTCTTCTCTCCACAATTGCATCTCATAACATTGGGTGAATGAATGAACAGAGACTAGGCAGACAGGCAAGGAATGAGTACCAATCAGACAACCACCATGTTCAGGCCACTATTGGGGAATTAAGACCCCTAACTAGTCACTTCAGTTAAGTTGGCACTTTTTTATAAAGACAGGTTTATCCCTGTTAATTCTTTAGGGTACCCTACTAACAAGAGGCTGTCTGGGTCAGTGGGGCCCATGCATTATTGGACGAGTTGTCTGTTGAGCTGGCTTGTGGGAGCCATGAAAGGAAAAACATTGAGTTGGCAGCATTTAATGCTGTTTGGTTCATCTCCTAACCAATACCACTCCAAAGGCATTCTTTTCAATCATGTCAGATGGAGAATGTGTGGTGTGGCACATATCAGAATCCACTAGAGAAAATTATACTCTCTGCAGAAAGAGGTTCCAGCTAGGTTTCACTCAGTGCACCACTAAAATCCACCCAAATTGCGTATTGTATCAGAATAAAAAACTTCCATTTTTTTTCATTCAAATGACCATCTACTCAATTGGAATGACAATCTAGTTTACTCAATGAAAGACCTATGTCTGATTAATTTGGTTGACAGAAAAATCAGTTCAATTCTTTTGATTTTCAGTCTATTGCACATACACACACATGGGGCAGGTAGTGGCCAAGCCCCCTGGATCTTTCAAAATTGGCTTAAGTTCAACGAACAGTTCTGCAAAGAATGCACGTCAAAATTTTTTTTAAATATAATTTATTAATTTAATTTATCGTTATTATTAGATTAATAACATTTTTTTTAACCCTCTTGAAAAGGAATGTCAATTTTCTTTTTCATATTTTGTTAATAAATAATACAATTTTACTTTCAATAATTGGCATTTATAGCATTGCCATATTATGAAACTTTCCAACTAGTTTTGATCCAATTATTGCCCTTTTTTATTCCTTGATAATTGTATTAAAATTTTCATTTGGCTGGGCGAATGTATGGGGACTATAAAGGCAGGGAATGAGTAGCAATCAGGGAACTACCATGTGTAGGCCACGATTGGGGAATTAAGGCCCCAAATTTCTATTAACTGGGCATTTTTTGTACAAAGACAGTATTGTCCCCTTCAGGATCTGTTGTCCTCCATTCTAATCAAGGATAGAACTGAGCAATCAAACTGTTAATTCTTAGGTTACCCTACCAACAGGGGTTGTCTGGATCTACGGGCACATCATTACTGGATAAACTGTGTTCATTTAATGCTGTTTGGGCTTTTTTTTTTTTTTGGGGGGGGTGGGGTTAGCACATCAGAATACACATAAGTTTTAACATGGTTTCAATTTATTTTTACCGAATGCACCACTGAAATCCACTCAAATTGCTTAATCATATTCTGATAAAACTTCCATTTTTAGCATTCGAAAGATTAGTGAGCTTACTTAAATTTACTGAAAATTTAGTTAACTTAATTACAGACCTATGCCTGATGAATTTGATTGAGGGATAAATAAGTACCTCACTTGTAACTTTTAATTTGTTCTTTACAAGAACCGAAATAACATAAAACCAAATGAACAGATTATGAGACAAACACACTGTTGACACCTCTTCAAGTAGACAATTTCTCAGCTAGTTAACAAACACTTTTTGCTTAACACCACAAAATGGAATGGGTGGGAGATAAGGGCGGAGTCAGGAATCTCTTATAAGGTGGACACACTCTGACATCCAAAGGCTAAAAGCTAATATACATAACATAGTTTATGTAAACAATTAATAACAAAAAGGAAAAATTACAACCCTTTATAAAAAAAAAAAATGAAGCTTATTGCAACCATATAAATAGCAATAATTGTCTTGTCAATAGCACAATGTGCACATAGAACTGAAATTTTTAACAGTAACCAATTTCAAGCCTGTTACAATGTTGCTTGTTTGTCGTAGAGAGAGAGAGAGAGAGGGGGGGGGGGGGGAAAGGTGAGATTTTATGCATCCATAAGATGATTTCCTAATTAAAAAAAATGATTTTTTTCTCTTTTTTTCCACACATTTACTAAAAAGCTATGGCTAAATCCACAAACAAAAGGAATATAACTTGCAACAAAACTATTCAACTTTTTTCTGTTAATCTTTACATGGGTCATTGAAAGATTGTTGGATGTCTAGCGAAACATATCTTTTTATTAGTGGATCAATATGATGGATGCACTTTGACCAATTTACCCTTCACATGCTAGTTGTATTATATTTAAGAGTAATACTATTCAAACCTAAAAATTTGACCTAATTTGCTGACATAATGATGTAACTTAAGTAGAACCATTGGATCAACACCAAGCATTAATATTTGATAAGCCACACAATCAATCCAAATATCATAGTGAATTAGATCAGTAAATTAAGTCAATAAATTAGGTTCCAATAGCATTGCTCTACTTTTAAAACATCCCTCGTCATGTATTTAAACATGATCTTACGTTATGTACGAAATTATTTTTCGCTCAAATAGACTTGTTTAAAAAAATATTTATGAAAAGCAAATATTTAATGTAACAGTAACCTACTAATTACTATCTTGTGATGTTACTATCTAATAAAACAAAAAATAGAGAAATCAACCTCACTTTTATGGACTTGACTACGATATCAAAGAAAAAATTTTGGTATCATACCTAACTTTTCTTACTTTAATGAGTGTGTTTTATAATTTTTGTGAGTCATTTTATAACAAAAAAATATCACTTTTGTAGGTATTTTTACTATATTTGAAGTAAAATTTTTTCACTTGGACTAAAACATCTTCTACTATTCCTCTTGGCATCTTCATGCTCCTAATTGCAAGTTGGAGAATAATAGATGTTGGCTTCAATTTTCGAAGTCTCAGTTACTCGTAGATCAAATAGGGAAGGAGGTTCACACTCACACCCAAATCTAGTAGTGCTTGCTCTACTTGACAATCCCCAATGATGATTACGATGGTGGGACAGTCAGGATCTTTGTATTTGGGTGGAGTGTCAATCTGCAAGATGGTACCTTACTTGTTCTATAGCATCTAGAAGAGGAATATTAATCTTTACTTGCTTAAAAAATTTTAAAATTTCAGAAGTATCAAATAATTTACCAGGCATATGAAGTCTATGTGGGTAAGTAGCAAGGACCTTGGGTGGTATTGTTTTATCAACTTCTTTACCACTCTTAATGGACTTAATCTGCACCCGATTGGGTTCATAAGACTCCAGTATGTGTTTACCTTTGGGGTTTTCTTATGGTTGAGCTAGGTATTTTCGTTTCTCTTGTTGCATTACCCCCAAGGTGTTATTGATCTTAGTAATCTGAGTCCTAATGTCATCCAAAGCTTGTGTAGTTTGGTTATTAATGTTGTTCTGGTTTTGTATGAACTGATGTAATAGGTCATCTATGCTTCTCTTGTGGTGGTTGATATAGACTTGATGCAGGTTGACCTTGATGGCCAAACCCTTATACTTGAGGTTGTGGTGGGTTTTGTACAAACCCTAGCTATGGTGGTCCCTGTGTGGGAACTTGTGGAATGCTAGATAGACCTTGACCTAGAAAAACTTGATTGGGTTGACTAGTGGTAAGAGGATAGGACATATATTCTTGAGGTGGTGAAGTGTGGTCATTTCTCCAACTAAAGTTGGGATGGGTGCACCATCCCGGATTGTATGTATTGGAATATGGAGAAAAAGATTGTCTAGGTTGGTTGAACGCATTAACTTGCTCACGAGCTTCCCTATAAATAGGAATGTTTGGGCACTCAATCATGGAATGCTCAACCGACTCATAAAGAGCACAAGGGTCCTCAACCTTTGGCACACTAGTCATCTCATTGACCTTTTGAAATTCCAAACTTTCCATTTTCCTTGGAAGCTTTGCAATCTTGGCTAAAAGATCATCTTGATCTCTTAATAGATATTTATCTCTTTTGGACAATTGAGTGGCTATTGACGATGGTAATTGCTCAGTTGGGTTCAAAATATCCCATGAATGGGAATTCTTTGCCAAACAATAGAAATAATTAAGAGCTTCCTCGGGTTCTTTATTAAAAAATTCTCCATTAAACATCCTGTCTACGTATTGATGACGTATAAGGGTAATTCCTTCATAGAAGAAGCTTACCATCTGCCACAGTTCAAAGCCATGGTGTGGAATAGAGTTTAGAAGGTCCTTGAATCTCTCCCAATATTCATAAAACTACTCATTTAGTTTTTAACAAAATTTTGGATTTATTTCTTCAAAGCAATAGTTTTATAAATGGGAAAGAATTTTGTTAAAAACTTTTTTTGCATTTGAGCCCAAGTAGAAATGGTATGAGGTCTCAATGAGTTTAGCCAAATCTTTGCCTTATCTTGAAGTGATAAAGGAAACAATTTCATTCGGGCCTTCTCTTTTAGCAAATTTTATTCCAAGAATGTACTAACTACCTCCTCAAACTCCTTGAGATGGTGGTAGCAATTTTCTCTCTCCACCCCATGAAATTGTGGAAGTCACAATAAACTGATGTGATCCATCATAGTTTGACTAGGTTGAACTTCTGGAGGATTAGTCCTAGTATTTCCCGGTTTAAGCACAATATTAGTACCAATATGCCCTGATTAGCAAGGTTAACTGTAACGTCCCTAAAATCGGGGGTCTTTTGTTAACTCGTTGATTACCCATCAACCTGTGAATATACCCGTGAATGCCGTATAATCCGACACCATGGCACAACATCCCCTTTACCGGGATTATAACACACAAAGTTTGGGCAGAGTCTCCCTTGTACCGGGCACTCCTAAACGCATAACCGATATACCATTTAATCACATGACCCATCCAAGGTCCAATATATATCAATTCACTGTCATTTATTGTCAATTTATATCATTTGAACAAAAGGACTCAAGGCCTGGAAGCATAGCAAAACATTTGAAAATTTGAAGTTTGAAAAAAATCTACTGGTAGAAGATGTGCAAGTTCTACCGATAGAAAAAGGCTACTGAAAATGTTCTACTGTAGAAACTTGACGTTCTACCGGTAGAAAATGCATACTAGAAAAGTTCTACCGGTAGAAGAGCTCAGCGTTCTACCGGTAGGGCTTCCCAGTTTTTCCTCGATTCCATCCTTTTTCAATTCCAATCAATTCTAACCTTATACAACATCAACCCAAACTCATATAACATCTATTTTAAACAAAATAAAGTTCATATGAGTTATATTACAATCCTTTACATAACATTACATGTCCCAAAAACTAGATTACATCTTAGTTTTACAAAAAATCGTAGTTTAAAAAAATCACATCTCGGCTTTTCTTCAACAATGAGAGACCGAATGAGAGCCGTCCATCGGCGCATGTCCCGCACTTGAAATTTTGTCCCCATAAGAGATGAGTCAAGCTCAATAGGGTATCTCCTAAAGAGGTTACTCTAGAACCTAGATGCATATGAAATGTTTACATGCCATTCACAAATAACAATCGCTCAATTCAAGAATATACAATTCAACAATGGAATTCTCTATGCCATGCTATGATATGAGATGAGACTCACGCATGCAACTTAACCCAAGCCTTTATCGACTCCCTCAACATATGCAACGCCATTCGTATGAATCAAGCATTCCAAACCCCCGCCATTGATGTTGTGCATCCAATGACCATTATAATTTATGGACTCATAGCAATGGGCACCAAAACCGACACGGCATTAATGGAATTCCACCAACGGCTCCGCGTACGTCGACACACTTTATCGACTCTACACCAACGGAGTGCGTATCCAATCACCGGGTCTTTGCACTCAAGGGACAATCTAACCCTTCTTGCTAACCCTCGATCCTATTTTTAATGCAAATTGTGCAACTTAGTTGAACCATCAGTCCAACTATCCCGAGCCACGCATCATCCACCAAGAATGGTGATTGATCAAACCATGCACACACATCCACACTCATGTCATTGCCCAAGAATGCGATGTTTCTGTGTATATGCAATGTAAATGTACAATTGCATTTCATATCCTTATGCAACTAAGATCTCAATTGTAATTTCACATCATGTTCCATATGTCATGTGCACATAATGAACAACATTCTATCTCATTCAACATTCTCAATTGTCAATTACATCATAAGCATATAATTATAATTTACAACAAAATTCAAGCATGTTATTCCAATTTCATCAAAACAACATACTTTAATCATTCAAGGTGTTTTATCAACACGCACATATATCATTCAAGAAATTTTATCAACACCCACGTATATCTTTCAATACATTTTATCAAACAACCACATATATCATTCAAGGCATTTTATCAAACACCCCACATATATCGCATTTCTCAAGAAATCACATCAAGTAATTTTTACATACCCAATTCAAGCTAGAAATGATTTTACCCATTTCTATACACACTTTCCACATTTCAACTATCATAGGCAAGTGTCATACAAGAGATTACACTTCTAACACCCTACCCATTCCATATAACAACCTTGAGTTGGAAATAAATCTAGTTAGGAAAGAACCCTACCTCTTTAAGCATAAAATAAGGATAGAAAACTTTTAGAACACAAATCAAGCTCAAAATCTTGATTTCCCAAAAATCCCATTTCTTGAACTTCGGTGAAATCCGCGATTTTTGGTACTTAGGCATAGCCCTCGTCGCGTAGATAAATTTTGATTCTTGACCCATATTTATTCGACCAAAGGGTAGCCGTAGATCGTAGATAGAAGTTGAAAACTCTCTTTTTTCCCCTCTCTTCCCTCTTCAATGTAAAAACCCAGTTGATTTTTACCCCTATTTATACCCCTTGGAATGCTTGGCCCTCATCGCACCACACGTCCTCCATTCTCTGGTTCAGTTTTTTTCCAAAATGATTAAATTTCGTTCCGATTCAAGTTCAAAATATTTTATATGAACTTCCTTTAAATTAGTTTCAAATTTTTAAAATTTAATTTCATGTCTCGTTTTTAGGTCACGTGACACCCAATTGCCTTTTAAAACATAAAAAATTCGACTGTCTCGTAATTCAACAAAAATTGAATGGTAATTAGATATCGTGAGATGAATCCAATGATGAGATCCATATCATCGTCCGAGTGCTTTACAAATTTAGGTTTTTAACCCGTACTGAAGTAACAAAATACCATTTTGTCCTCGAAATTCACACACACATGCATATTCAACCACATGCATATGCAATAGTCATATAATATTGAATGACTACAAGAATGTACCTCCATCCTCAAACTAAAACGGATAAGTGGTACGTATAGTGTTCCCAAGCTCCCATGTCGCCTCCTCCACACCTCGGTTCTGCCATAACACCTTCACCAGGCTCACAGTCTTGCTTCACAAAACCTGATCTCGGCTATTCATGATATGCATTGGTCTCTCCTTGAAGGTCCCATCCACATCAACAATCAGCTCGCCTTAATCCACCACATGTGTTAGATCTTGGGTGTACTTTTGGAGCATAGAGACATAGAATACTGCGTGAACACTTGATAAATATGGTAGTAATGCCAACCAAAAAGTAACTGTACCAACCCTCTTGAGTACCTCGAAGGAACTGATATACCTCGGCGACAACTTCCCCTACTTCCCGAACTTGACGACTCTCCTCTTAGGCATCACCTTCAAGAAGACGTGATCTCCAACCTCAACTATAGAGGTCACCGCTACCTCTGAGCCATGAGAATATGCTTCTGTATCAAGTCCACCTTCTCTGAGGTGTTTCTAACCAAATTCGGACTCGTAGAAGGTCTCTCTCCAACCTTCGTCCAACAAACTAGAGAATGAAACGACCTCCCATAAAGTGCCTCATAGGGTGCCATCTGTATGCTCATCTGATAACTATTGTTGTAGGTAAATTCTATTAAGGGTAAATGCTATTTTCAGCTACCCTTGAGATCTAGGACGCATGCCCGTAGCATGTCCTCTAATGTCTGGATAGTCCTCTTCGACTGACCATCTGTCTGGGGATGAAAAGTTGTGCTCATCACAACTGTGTTCCCATGGCCCGCTGGAAATTCTCCAAAAAATGGGCCGTGAACCTGTGATCTCGATCCGATACTATAGATACGGGCACCCTATGTAATCGGACTATTCTCGTATGTAAAATTGATAGAATTCCTCTAGTGTAAAGGTCATCTACACGGCTAAAAAGTGTGTTGAATTTGTAAGCCAGTCGACTATCACCCATGTTGCGTCATGCCCCCGAGATGTCCATGGTAAGTAGGTCACAAAATTCATCGTGACATACTCCCACTTCACTCAGCCACATCCAAAGGCTAGAGCAACTCTACTGGTCTCTGGTGCTTAGCCTTGAACTGCTGACATGTGAGGCATCGACTAAAGAAATCTTTGGCGTGCCTCTTCATCCCACTTCAATAGTACTGTCGACGAAGATCATGGTACATCTTCGTGCCACCTGGATGCAGAGCAAAATAGGAGCAATGAAACTTCCTAAGGATCTCCTCTCTCAGATTCATAGACTGGGAACCACTTCCCCTGTACCGAAGACTATAATTTGCATGAATGACCTAGCCTTTGTCACCTATATCCAACTGTACCTGGTCCTTGATGGACAATATTTATGTGTCCTGCCCTTGGGACTCGATCACCCTACTCAGTAGGGAAGACGTAGCTACCAAACTCCCTAAAGTGCCTTGAGCCTGTCCCTTATAGTGCAATTTGAATTGTCTTATAATCTCGAGCATCTACCACTCCCGAAAAGCCACACTAGCCAAGACTCCCTGTGACTTCCGGCTGAGTGCATCAACCACCACATTTGCCTTACCGGGATGGTAATGCAAAGTGAAGTTGTAGTGTTCTAAATACTCCATCCACATATGTTGCCTCATATTGAGGTCCCGCTATGTAAAGATGTACTTCAGACTCTTTTGGTTCGAAAATACCTCAAACTGCTCCCCATATAAATAGTAGCGCCAAGCCTACAAGGCAAAGATAATGGCCTCCAACTCCATGTCGTACGTAGGGTAGTTTTGCTTGTGGTTCTTTAACTATTGAGAACCATAAGCTACACTCCCCTAAACTGCATCAAAATACACCTGAGTCTATCCTTGGAGGCATCATAATACATTGTGTGCCTTTATTCTCTCTTCGGGACTATCAAAATAGGAGTTGAAGTAAGCCTCCCTTCAACTCTTGGAATGCCCTCTCACACGAGTCATCCCACTGAAACTTGATCTCCTTCCGGGTTAGTCTAGTCATAGGTGCAGCTAGTCGGGAGAAGTCCTTAATGAACCTCCTGTAATACCCTGCCAATCCCAAAAAACTACGTATCTTGAAGATTGAATTCGGCCTCTCCTAACTCATAACCACCTCAACCTTCTCAGGGTCAACTAACACACCTAAAGCTGACACCACGTGTCCCAAAAATTTCACATTTGTTAGCTAAAATTCACTCTTGCTGAACTTGGTGTACAACTGGTGGTCCCTCAAGGTCTGGAGAACAACCCTCAAGTGACTCCTCCTCAGACCTGGAGTAGATCAAAATGTCGTCAACAAAGACCATGACAAACTGATCTAGGTAGGGTTGGAACACCCTTTACATGAGATCCATGAATGCCACCGGGGCATTCATCAATCCAAAAGGCATAATCGTGAATTTGAAATACCCATACTGCATCCTAAACGCCGTCTTTGGGATGTCTACCTCCCTAATCCTCAACTAATGGTAATCCGTGCCACCTCAACTTTCTCAGGGTCAACTAACACACCTACAGCTGACACCACGTGTCCCAAAAATTTCACATTTGTTAGCCAAAATTTACTCTTGCTGAACTTGGTGTACAACTAATGGTCCCTCAAGGTCTGGAGAACAACCCTCAAGTGACTCCTCCTTAGACCTAGAGTAGATCAAAATGTCATCAACAAAGACCATGAAAAACTAATCTAGGTAGGGTTGGAACACCCTATACATGAGATTCATGAATGCCATTCATCAATCCAAAAGGCATAATCGTGAATTTGAAATGCCCATACTGCGTCCTAAACGCCGTCTTTGGGATGTCTACCTCCCTAATCCTCAACTAATGGTAACCCGTGCATAGATCTATCTTGGAGTAGACCCACACCTTTCTTAGCTGATTCAACAAATCATCAATCCTTGGCAAATGATATCTATTCTTGATAATAAACCAATGCAACTGTCAGTAATCTATACATAGCCAAAAAGTCTTATCCTTCTTCTTGGCAAACAACACCGGAGCTCCCCAAGGTTAAGGTACTTGGTCTAATGAAGCCCTTGTCTATCAATTATTGCAATTGGACCTTGAGTTCTTACAACTTTGCAGGTGTCATTCTATGCGGAGTTATAAAAATAGACAATGTACCGGGGTACAACTCAATAGTGAAGTCTACATCCCTATGTGGAGGTAATCCTGATAGTTCATCCAAAAAAATGTCCTCATACTCATAAACCACCCGAGGTAGGCCTAACTCCTTTCTGGCATTATCCTCCAGTGTAAGGCTTGCTAGCCAACCCATCAACTGCCCGTGCCAACGAGAATTATACACTAATTGGGGTAAAATATTATGTTTTCCTCCCTGAAATTTAAAACAAATACCCTCTGGTGTGTAGACAGTGATCCTCTTCTGATTATAATCAATGACAACTTGGTGTGCCGTCAATCAATCCATCCCAATGATGAGATCAAACTCCGACGTGTCCATGACCCTAAGGTTCATGGCTAGTAGAATCCCTGAGATCTCTAACTCACAAACCTAACATGTTTGATCAATACTCACCCTAGCTCCTAGGGGAGAACTCACATGCAATGGCTCTTCTAAGGTATCAATCTCTAAGCCTAAATCCCTCATACATGATGTAGAAATAATTGAATGCAATGCACCAAAGTTAAATAATACCCTTGCCCATAAGTGAGAGTAAAAATGTACCCTGAATAACCGACTTATCCACTGTG
>CAUOFW020003439.1:0-37343 GCA_963454935.2 Ilex paraguariensis
AGGCATAACTTTGGACCTTGCTTGTCCAAGAGAGCCATTTCTGCATGGCGGGACTTGCAATCGATGTGTTGCACCACATAGTGCACATTTTTTGCATGAATGATTGAGCTGTAAAGTTTGCAAAATGTCCTCCCTCAGGAATTTCTCCTCGCAGCCTATTGAATGACAAGTTTAAGTATTCAAGATACCTTAGAGCCTCCAAGGACTTGGGAATCACTCCAGACAGATTGTTATTCGATAGATCTAAAAACTCTAAATTTATTAAGGAGCCGAATGACTTAGGAATAGGTCCTTGAATGTTGTTACCCGCCAGGGATAGAGAAACTAATGATTGAGCACCTCCAATGGAGCTCGGGATGTCGCCTGACAACTTATTCCATGACAAGTCTATTTGTGCTATGACCCTCAATTTGCCAATATCTGATGGTATGTAGCCACTTAAAAAATTTGAAGAGAGATTGAGACCAAGCAGATCTCTAAGGCTCCACAAGTTTAAGGGCACTGTGGAATTCAAACTGTTGGAATCTAGGAAGACACTTGCTAGGGATTTAAGTTCACCCAAGCATGCTGGTATGGGTCCATTGAGCATATTGTCACTTAAGTATATGTGTCCCAAGCTCTTCACCTGGCAAAGATTTGTGGGGATGAATCCTTGTAGTCTATTATGCTCAAGATATAACCGTGTGAGATGTTTCAATCTCCCGAGTTCTCTCGGGATGAATCCTGTCAACTCATTGCTATCTAAGCTTAATCTCTCCAAGCTACTCAAGTTTCCAATTCCACTAGGAATATCCCCTTTAAGTTTACATCCAAATGCCCCCAAATATACAAGAGAAGTAGAGAGATTCCCCAGTGACATCGGGAGGATGCCGTTTAGCTGATTGATTGACAATTCCAACATCTTCAAGTTTCTGCAATTTGTTAAAGAAGAGAAAAATCGCAATTCTATAGTGGAGGATTCCCTTGTCAGATTATTTTCCCCCAAAATAAGATAGGACAGGAGTCTTAAATTGCCAAGATCAGGAATAACGCCGGTGAGTGAGTTGGCACTCATGCCCAAGAGGGTAAGCTTAGAAGCATTCGAGATGGAGCTTGGGATTATTCCGGTGAGCTTGTTGTTGTCAACTATAAGACTTTCAAGATTGGGAAGCCAAAGCCCCATGCTCAATGGAAGATAACCAGAAAAGTCATTGTTACTCAGCACCAGTGATTTAAGAGTTGAACTATTGAATATTTTGGTTGGAATAAGGCCAGTGAAGCTGTTCTCACGGATGACAAAACTCACCAGATTAAGATTACCAATCTCATCAGGTAATTCACCTGCCACAATATGAACAACCATGCATTAATCAAGCTTTAGCATGCTTGCAGAAAGGGGTGAATAGGTTTATCAATTAAGTGTGTGAACCCTTTTTACCAATCAAGAACAACTCGCCATGTTAATGGATGCAATGATATGTCAATTAATTGCTCAACAACCCAATTCACATCAATGATGATCCCTCTAACATAACTAATTCTCACAAAACCCAATATGATGAATGTTCAAGTTAGATAATTCAATGTGACATTTGATCAAACTTCGTGAGTGCAATTGTGAGTGTGTGTGTGTGTATGGCGCGTGTGTGTGTGTGTGTGTGTGTGTAAGTGTGTACAATCAAGCAACAAGAAGCATCCACAACACAAACAATTTATTGATGTGAAAACCCTCCTTGGGAAAAACAATAGCACCAATACCCAGTTCACCTAAAGTCTAATCCATTACTCCAAAGTCAATTTATAAGTACTTGAATCTTATACCTCAACCAGTACTCATGGTTAGATGCTCATTTTTGTTGTAAATCTATCCTTTGAATTCGTCCACCAAAGTCTTCAGTAGTTTCACTTGGACACACTCACCACAAGGAACAATCTTGGCCTTGAGCAATCTTCTCTCCTAAGATCCTAGGTATGTACAACTAAAGTGGGTTTTGTGAAACTAAAAATAAGATCTCCTTCATCAATGGGTGAGGTTGAATTGGGAGAATAAGTTGGTTTTGGCCTTTTTGTATTTAGGGATCTAGGGTTGACCTTGGCTCTCTAGATGTTGTAGAGGCAGTATTTTAGAGTATTAGAGAGTTATCCTAACTTGTGAAGACTACCCTATTTATAGGTCCAAAAGTAGGTTTGTATTGGAATCCAAGTAAACACAAATTCCCAAACTACCACTTGAGCCATTAGAGAGTTGTGGGAGGACGATTGTCACTAGAATGAGAAAATGGTTCAAACCAAATCTATGGAGCAAAGACCACTTGAGGCGTCCCAGGATGCTCGAGCAGCCAAAGGGCGGTCACTATTGCCCAGCTCGTCAGCCTTCTCTAATTTTTTCCTAAGTGTTTAGAGATTGCTCTAGCTGAAGACAAGAAAGCATAAGATGGTCCCTACTAGTTTTTAAGCTAGAAACCAAATAGAAACTTGACATATTGAACACTAAGTAGTCTTGCTCAAATAGAATTTGATTCATGACTCATTCTATCTTTCAAAACACATTTAAGATTTAGGTAGAAAGTGGAACGAACCAATAGCAAAAAATTAAAATTAATTGTTTTAGGTTGTGCCGGCCAATGATGTAGAATCAAATTTCAATTTTTTTTCTTGCTTCAATTCTGATTCTGAAACATATTCCAATGTTTTCTAATCCCAAGCTGACCAAAACTCATCATTGATGAAAGTTTAATCCTTGTGGATAATATACAAGAAAGATTGTTATAAAAATAAGGGCGACAAAGATTCTAATGTACCTGTGAAGTTGTTGATATTTAGATACAGACGTTTGAGCAAAGTGAGGTTTCCAACTTTGTTAGATATTCCACCTGTGAAATTATTATCTGACAAAGATAAGATTTGAAGCCCTCTGCTTTCCCATAAGACTGATGGGATGGGGCCACTGAGCTGATTGGAGGAAAGCAATAGGTTTTGAAGAAGAGGTACATTAGAATGAATATCCATTGGAAGGCTTCCGGACAAGCTATTATTTGAGAAATCAACCTCTATCAAAGAAGAAATATTGAAGATGGCTGATGGAATGAACCCTGTTAGAGAACCACTTATTATGCTCAGTATCTCCAAATGTGCAAGATTAGCTATCTCCTTTGGAATTCTACCTGCATGGTGCCAAGCAAATTTTCAATTGGATTATTCTAATTTGTGAACAATTAGATAGGGATGTCAATTTTACATATTAACAAAAACATGATACAAATATGACACGATCACAAAAATAACACGAGTAATTAACACAAATGATAAATGCGCTCGGATAAATGTTGAACACAAGTAACTCATTTATTGGTATTGTATGCTTATTTTATTTTTCAATTTCTTGAACTAATATTGTACAAGTTATTTTAGAATTAAACGATTTTATTAACACGAACATAATGCCAACATAGAATGAAACCAGAATGAAATGACACGACTATGAAAAGTTGCGAACATAGGAGTGTAGACACACTTTGCTTAGTTCGGACAATTGTCCCCACTCAATTTTTTGGTGCAAATTTTTTTTATACATGTTCCAATACAAAATTTAAATTTGTCCCCTCAGAAAAGTTTAAATGTGTTTTGATCTAATTAATCATCTCACATTTATAATAAATCTTGAAACTCACGATTAGGTTGCCTGGCTAATATATCATTAGTTGAATTGCATCATCATACTTTCAAAATATCATCCCAAACTTTTTATTCTCTTTCCTTGTATATCGTCCCCTCTTTCTCGCCATTGTTAATTTGAATATTCAGAAAAACATAATTAATAACACTGATATTAAAATTATTATCCAATAGTTTCAAAGCATGAAACTAGTCAAGAACAAGGTTTTTTTAAAATTTCGATCCTATATTAGATCGGTAGAGATTGATAAAGGATCTAAATTGTAGGATCAGATCGAGAATTGTAATATTCTACGAATTGAAAAGTTGAGGAGGAAAATATATGCAACAATATAGAATTCTTAAAACATGAATAAAACAAGCCTGGTATATGAGATATGATTAAAATTTCAGAAATTACAATTTGAGCAAAGCAGACTGAAAATTAAAGGCGAACTATTTATCTAGTGGGGTTGGTAAACAGAAATAGTAAAATTGAAATATTTTTATCTTAAAATTCAGAGAGAGAAAGATATAAAGGAAAGACCGGAAAGTTGAGAAACTATTGAATAATCAATTTTAAATGTTCGATACCCAAAAAAAAATTGAAAATTGAAAATGGAAAACTATCTGACTGTAACCACTCACAAAGAAAAGAGATCAAACCTAACTGTTGTTTTCAATTTCAACGAGAGAGACAAACAAATGAAGAGAGTTTTCTGTAACAAAAAAGAACTTTCTATATCTTTTCTTATCCATAGAAATCCTTCAATCGACTGTCAATTATATGAGACAATTACATTTAGATAGAGTCTATTAATATTAAAACTATAAATACACAATAAATACGAGTTTGGTCAGCTCGAAAACTAAATGCACCTAATAAACAAGCCCAACAACTGGGATTGATAAAATCATAATTTGAATTGTAATCTTACGATTCTATAAGAGTCAGATCACAATCCATTAAGATTCTACTAAACAATCGATTTACATGTATGGATCGGAGGATCATAAGATCCTATGATCCGGATTGGAATTTTGATAATTATGGTTGAGAACCATTGTAAACATATTGATTAGAAGTATTATTGATTGATATTTCAGTTATCATTCAGTAATGTTTTTTTTTGGGTAACTCTTTTAAAGTAAAAAAGCAATTTCATTGTAAAAGTAAAAATACACTTTATCACAATAACACAAATTGAATTATATGGATCGTAATATATGACCAATATATTTATATATGCGCAAACGTATACTACTATACATGTGATTAAACGTTAAAATAGGGTAAGTCAAGATAAGAAAAAGTAAAAAAGTAAACATTCAAACACAAAATGTACCAAAAAAGTATTTAAAGTGTTACAAAATTGTAAGTATATGAAGAACGTTATAAATTCTTATGGGACCTTTTTTTGTATTTATTGATTCAATTTTTCAACTTCATTTATTGTTAAAATTTGCCCCCACTTGAGAAATTTTCTAGCTCCACCCCTAAACGAACATAGCACGACATGAACATGAGACAACTGACACTCTTATTTGTAATGTATGTAATCTAACATCACACAAATTGCAAGTAAGTGGAGTAGTAATCTCAGGAGATTTAAAATAATTATCAGTTATGAAAATTGTGGATTATTAAGTTCATTGTCTACTTTCATTACCAAACACTTTCAAAGCGAATGATTGATCCATCCTATAGTTATTTTTGGATTCTGACTAATATTCTGGGATATGGTAGCATTGATAATTTTAGTTAATCTTTTCTAGAGTAAAAATAAACAAGAAACATGTATGTTCATCAGTTTTCATTTATAAAAAGATAGTTAAGCGTACAGTACATGAAAAAAAATTATATAGTATAAGGAGAATATGAAATGTTTATCCATGTATCATACCTGTCAAGCTGTTACTCCCCAGATATAACTCTTTCAGCACAGTCAAGTTTCCGATTTCTATAGGTATTCCACCATAGAACCCATTGAAGGACAAAGAGAGACGTTGAAGCTCCCTACACTTGTATATATTCGATGGAATTAGGCCGTCGAGACGATTTTGAGAGAGATGGAGTCCTTCTAGTTTAATAAGATGATTGCAAATATCAACTGGCAGATTACCAGATAAGCTATTAGCTGTGAGATCAATTGCTTGCAAAGCAGACATGTTGAATATTGTTGATGGTATTGAACCTGTCAGTTGGTTATACCTCAAGTTTAATAACTCCAAGTTGGACAAATTACCAATTTCAACTGGAATATTTCCCTGTAAAACATTATGCACAATATTCAATTTCTCTAGCTTTGAGATGTTGCATACATAAAGTGAAGTGGTGCCTTTTTATGGGAATGACTAGCTTGGTACCATAACGAAATTCATAACTAAATAGGTGTTAACTACAACTCACTTGAGGTCAAATTATAATTCAAAAAGGTCAATTACAACTCGGAATAGAGTCAGAATTTTATCCTTAAGGGGCCAAATCTGATGTAGAGAAACTTAGACCAACAACATTTATGTTTTATAGATTTAAGTTTCAATGCAAAAAAATATATCTTAGCGGAATTATAATCAATATAAACAAAGATAAAGGATGATCTAGTGTACGAGGCTCATCATTGCAGAGCTTGGGAGGGTCAGATATATACAATTTTACCTTCGCATGTAGAGAGGCTATTTCCGTTTCTAATAAAAAATGAATAGTCTTTCAAAAATAGTTCTTGTAAATTAAAGATTCTAATACAAAAGAAGCTAAGCAAAATGAGTAGTTTTCCAATACATATCGACTTAATCATCTATCAAAATAAAACTAGGTTATCTTTTCAACAAGAGAATTCATCTATTATTAAATCCATTTTCTTCTCTGCCTGTTCAATGAAAGTCTCTGTAAAGATTATCCTATAGAAACACCTGGATGTATAGGAATACCAAGCCATTGCTTTTGAGCTTTAGATTTGATGGTTTGTTTTGAGCTTGCTAGGGCTTAAGATGGACAAGTACTATCTTTTAGTCTTGAGATGGGGCTCTTTGTTAGGAATTTGGGGGAATTTAGATCATTTTCACTTAGGCATTCATTTATAAAAATCAAAATATAAAATAGCATTTTAGTGCCCGAGACTCGCACCACTGCAAAAACTAGAGTCAACAAAAAAAATGCTTTTTACAATATTTCAATAAAAAATTGAAGTGAGTCAGAATCTAATAGAATGACTCATGTTTCAGATAAGTTCTTAAATATTATAGTTAACTACTTATTTAGCGACTAAATTATACCATTTTGTGTCAATCAAGTTCCTGAACTACGTTTTATGTCAATTTAGTCCCTAAACTATATAATCTAACACAATGTGTCTCTTCCGTCGAAATTCACCATTAATTTTGACGAAAACCTTCACGTGCATGTCACATGATTCTTAAACTATTACCAAATCTCAAACTCAAATGGTATGCATGTGAGGATTCCGTCAAACTTAGAGACGAATTTTGACTGAAGAGCTACTTTGTGTTAGATTACATAGTTCAGGGCTAAATTGATACAAAACATAGTTTAGAGACTTGATTGACATAAACAATATACTTTAAGGGCCAAATAAATAAAGAAAGAATTGTATTGAGATCCCCTAAGGTTTATCAATTAATCACTCAGACCCCTTGACATTTAAAATATTGCACCCACACCTCCTTAGGTTTGTTCACACATAACACTTAGATCTCTGCCGTCAAATGTTCGTTAATATATCTGTTAGTAAATTATATCAGACCCTCTAAAGTTTGTAGGTGTATAATACTTAAACCCATCAAGTTTAAAATGTTATATATAGGACAAAAATACTCTAGTCAAAGATATAATATCAAATATTTTAAATTTTATAACCAAAATCCATGTTCTCTTGTATCATTTATTGAAATAAAATCAAAAATAAAAGGCCAATTTTTTCTTAAAAACTCATAAATAGTATATAATTATACTATCTATTAGAATAAACCCAAAAAAAATCAAATAAAGGGGTCTAACTCATTCATAATAGAACATGAATGTTATAACCAAAACTTATGTTCTATTATGTCATTTATTGAAATAAAATCAAAAATAAAAAACTTTTTTTTTCTTTAAAAAAATCATAAGTAGTATATACAATTATACTATCTGTTAGAATAAATTTAAAAATTCAAATAAGGGATCAAACTGTAATTGACACAATATATTCTAGTTTTAATTGAAATAATTTGGTAGTTTAATTTGATCATTTAAATTATCAAATTAAATTCTAATATATACTATAATTGTATATTAATTATAATTTTTAAGAAAAAAATTAGATTTTTATTTTTAATTTTATTTCAATAAATGTCATAATAGAACATGAATTTTAGTTATAAAATTTAAAATATTTGACTAGAGTATTTTTTGTCTAAATGTAATATTTTAAACTTAAGGGGTGTAAGTATTAAATACTTATAAATTTCAAGGGGTCTGGATGTAATTTAGTAACGAATATGTTAACGGACATTGACGGTAAAGAGTCTAAGTGTTACGTGCATACAAACTTCAAGGATCTATATATAATATTTTAAATGTCAGAGAGTCTAAATAATTAAGTAATAAATTTTAGAGGTCTAAGTGTAATTCACCCATAAATTAACTGTAACTAGTATATTAATTGAACCTCCCAACCTTTGGAAACGAAAAAACCCCTACCCACACAAAACTGCCCGCCCTTATCAAATATGCTCCCTTTCTTGCGTTCTCGGCCGCCCTTCTATGTCACAGGTGGTGACCCTCCGGTGGCTGGTTCGCACACACCCAAGGAGAGAGAAAGAGAGTGTGTGCATTTCGAAACTAGTTGAAACACAATAGTGTCATCAAAATCATCCAAATTCATCCACAAATCAACTACAATCAACCTATCACACCGACCTATGCTTAGAAATTTGAGAATTGCACAAATTTAAAATGAAACCTAATTTTTTTTTTTTTAATTTTAGTTTATACTTTAAAATATTAAAAATTATAAATTATTCCTTCAATCGCATTAAAAGGTGGCACGTGATTAGTTTTTCTGAAATTGAGAATGAAAACTTTATATAAAAGATTTAAAACTAAGTAATAGACAAATAATTAAGCATAAACATGAAAAAATTATAAAAACTATATCTCAAAAAAATTATCAGACAAAACTACAATTTTTTTTTGTTTTGGACCACATTATTATTATTTTTTTTTTTATCTAATTGACGGTATCACATGGAAATTTTAATCTTTTAAGTTATAAGTTGAAAATTAATATTTTTTTTAGAGCTAAGGTTCTCATGAGAACCTAAACCTTGCAATTAATTCCACCATTGAAGTTGAAGCTAAAGCAGAGGATCTTCCAAAACACTGGAGATCCATTAGGGCTAAGATTTTCATCAAATAGATAAACTACTATGTGACAAACTATTTGATTTTTAAAAACATGTAAGGCCTTAAAATGATAATTATAGTTTAAAAATATAATTCTAGTTATATATGTATCTTTAGGCATGAATTAGTACTTTTAAATAAATATTTGAGTAATAATGAGTAAGCATGTGCAAATTAGTCGAATTCGCGAATTAAAAAATTGAATCCGCGAATTTTGTAAAATGAGAGCGAATTTACAAAGAATTAGCTCCCAAAGCAAGAATTCGTGTGCGAAGCATCAACTGTTTACATGAATTATGTGACTAAGGGCATGAGTGGAGGTTGAGTGTAAATCAAAACGTGATGAGTTTTGTACACGACAACAATTACGAATTTATGATAATCATTAAAACTATTAAAGATGAATTTGTAATAATCATTTAAATTTTCAAGTAACATATGATATCATTGCTTCTTTGGTCATATGCTTGCTATGTCACTTGTTATGACTTAGCGAAATCAAATTATAATGAAAAGAAATTAAAATGATCCTAAAATATCATAACACATCTCAAATAACTTATTTTATAATATTCTTCCTAAATATTTTTTGGATCAGACACAATTATTGGAAAAGGGACGAGGAAGTTCGAATATGCAACTTTAAAGTCCGACAATAGGGGCAGGGACTATTGGACTAACCGTTGTGATTAAAAAAGGGTTTTGAGATATTTTTACTCAAATTTAAGTTTGAATCTAAAAAGGGACAAGAATTGGTGATGCTCTAACCTCATATTCTTCCTAAATTGAGTTGCATACCAACCCTTATTTTTGTAATAAATTTGTATATGACATGAAATAAGTAATTCTTTAATGCCATAACTTTACCTGGAAAGAATTATTGTACAAGCGCATGTGTTGAAGATCTGTGAAGGTTCCAAACCAAGAGGGTATCTGTCCGGTGAACTCATTAAATGACAAATCAACCTCTTTCAACCGACCCAAGTGAGCTAGTTCTTGGGGTAGAAAGCCATGAAAACTGTTAAAACTAATGTCAAGTGAAGCTAGAAATGAGAGGTTTCCCAGATGCGGAGCGATGGTGCCTTGGAGACCCATGTCAGAGAGATTCAAGGCAGTGACTCTCCGATGACGAACGCTGCAAGAGACACCAGTCCAATTACAAATAGTGGTTGAGGTGGACCAGTTGGTTGCCAAGATGTTATAAGGGTCTGAAGTTATGTGGGCTTTGAATGCTAGAAGAGCTGATTCATCTGTGGTGAGGTTGGTCATAGTGTGTGAGGAAGCCATGAAAGAGTTCATCACCAAGAAAATTAAGACAGGGAAGAGAGAGAAAGTTTTGGCCATGAGTTTGTAGGAGTTGGAGCGAGATGTCCTGAATTCAAACTTGGTTCAAGTGTATAAGAAAGAAGAAACTATAGCCTTCTATACTAGTTTTCTCCGTTTGATCTTTATACTCTTTGTCCTGTTGTGACCACACAATGCAACTACCTCTACATTTATTTAAGGACAAATTACATGTTGTGATTACACTTTGCTCCCAAAAACTATCTACACATCATTTGATTGGGGGTTCAACAAAGTGATACACGTCTCTATTCAATTTGTAATATATGCATGCAATGGGAAAATGTGAAATCAATAACATTAGATCGAAAGATAATGTGATAAACACGACAATTAAGGGTGCAATATGAAATAGTTGAGGGGTCAAAAATTATATTTTGGCTAATTTGTAAGACAAATGTAATTGTTTATTATAAAAGTAATTTACGGGAAAAGTATCTTGACTTTTAGTCTTTTTTATAAGTACACGATAAGAATTAATAATTACATGAGAACCTCATTATTTTGACTCCTCTTTAGAACAAGTTGGTTTATTGTCCTTTTCAATAGCAGAAACAGAAAGAGAAGGGCACCACAAAGATGACAAACATATTATTTTCAATCTCGTGCAACGACAAGCGTAAGAAATAACCAATCTGAGCAAGCAAACTGCCCTTTGGGGTTTTTTTTTTCAAACTTGTGAAAATTTTCCAGTCTATTGTCAAAAGTTGGTTCGAATACAAAGCATCATTTGTCCAATAAGAACATGAGATTGTAATTTAAGGATCTAATTTGCTATTATTATTTTTGAATTAATAATGAATTCTAACATTAATAAAGTATATTGTGTCCCCAAAAGAAATCCCTAGATTAAAAATAAATAATATTACTGTCTAGGAATATAAATACGATGTTCACCTACTCAGTGGTCAGTGGTGCAAGGAGGAGCCACTTGTGTATTGTTCTTGGCTTCTTGTCCTCAATAAATGGCCGGATTTATTGAGGACAACATATGGTATGAAAGGTAACTGGAAGACTTTTCAAAAAAACTGCTACGGTACCAATATTAATCACATTTGTGAATTTTTTATTATTATTGTGATATCGCAAAAAAATGGTAAAAATAATTATCACAACAGTGATAAAAATATCCACAAAAATAATAAATTTTTTTTCTACCAAAAAAAGTTACAAAAATAGTTTCCACAAGAGTGATAAAATTAAAAACTCCTACAAAAGTGGTATTTTTTTATTTTTTATTTTTTTGTAAAATACCTACAAAAATTATAAAAAGTAAAAACACTCATTAAAATAGTAAAATTTGTTGATATTATATCAAAATTATTTGTTTGGGTACCCTAGTTATGTCCTACATTTTTAAAATAGTAAGTGTGTTCAAATTTCTGATTACCCGAATATTTCAATCTTATCCTACACTACTGATCGGCTACCGCAAAAAATTGGATAGGCTAACAGAATAAATTTTTGTATTTTACAAAAATCGGGTAGGAATGTGAAATACCTATAAAAATTTTGTCTTCCTACCAGCATAGATATATTTACTTTTTAACATTTTGAAAAATGTGTATCTGTGTGTTTAATTTCTAACATTTTTAACACTGTTAATGTGTGCAAAAAACACAAATTAATGTGTCAAATTTTTAACATTTTAGCATTTTAACATTTTTAATATTATTGTGTTGGTTAATTGGTGTAGGTTATTTAATTGAATTGTTAAATTGATGTAAAAATGAATAATTAAAAAATATTTTATTCACCCGACTTCCTACCCAATTATTTTAGATGGAATTCGAATAGAAATAATACATTTGATCGAGTAGGGTAAGCTACGAAAAATATTTTTCACAAAATATTGAATAAAAAATTAAAATAACATAATTCCTACCCGAGTCAACGACCCCGCTTCCCTCCCTATCTCCATTTGTCTGCACAATTAATTAGGGATGTTCACCCTACCCTACGGGTTGGAGATATAGTCTTTCGTCTTCTACCTGATACTTTGCGAAAGAATTTTTTCTTGACCTACTCTACCCGATCAGGTGTGGTATTCTTACCCAACTTCCTATCCGATTGATCAGGTAAGAAATCGAGAAGGAAGTCGGGTAAATATTTTTGTATCTATTAATTTTTGGATCATTTTAAAAATTCAATTAAATAACATGCACTAATTTAACAGCATAATAAATCAATAACACTAAAATTTAAAACAATTACAATAAAACACAAAAAAGTATGGACATCAATAACAATTATTTTTAATTTAAATCATATGAAACACATTAAAATCATAATTGTTTCAATAAATTACCAGTTCATCACAAATCATATAACCTACACAAAAAATAAGTTCATGTTTTAGCAACTCAAACATCCACAATAATAATAATGTTATAATATAAATTATACTACACAAATACTCTTACAATTACTAAAAAAAAATATTAAAAAATTAAATATATTTTTTGCATATAAGAAAGGGTAGAAATGCAAAAATTGATGGGTATTCCGCATTTCTACCCGATTTAATCGAAAGACCAAAAACTTTTCCACGTTTTTATCTAATTTTTGTAATTAACCATTTAATAAGGTAGGATAAAATCGGATAGACTAAAAAATTATGGTCAATCAAAAATTTGAATACCCTCGTGGCTAACTGAGACACAGCTTTCGTACTAACTTTCAAGCCATTAATACTGAAAACGTGGTGGTTACAACGGCCATTTTCACACTGGTCCAGCCACTCAATACAGTGTAGTACATCGCTTTCAAAGCTCTCTTTTAAGCCATCCTCCTATTTGCTATGATTGTCTATAATAAATTTTTCAACCGTTAATATGCCATTAGAGGGACGTCCATAATCTGATGATGCCAACCAATTTATAGATGTTGACTTAGTCTTTAGTAAGAAATATAATATTAATTCTATTGTTATTGATTATATTGATTCAGATTATGCTAGTTATCTAGACAAAAGAAGATCTCTCTTTTTGGGTGCATTGTAAGTTGTAGGACGATCTTATAATCTACAGTTATTTTGTCTATCAGAGAGACAAAATATATAGCAATATTAGAGGTAGTTAAAGAAGCAATTTAATTGAGAAGTTTGGTCAATGACTTGAACTTGGAAGAGGAGGTAACTATTGTATTTTATAATAGTCAAAGTATAATATATTTAACCAAAAATTAAATGTATCATGAAAGGATCGAATACATTGACATTAGATATCACTTTCATCCTGACTCAAAATATTGTCATAGTGAATAAAGTTGTTACAGTGAAGAACCCAATAGACATTTTTACTAAGTCGATACCAGTACTCAAATTTAAACATTGTTTGAACTTAATTGATATTTGTACAGTTTGAGTTGTACCCTACAGGGTATTTTGCGAAGACAACAATCAATTTCACTTTAGTAGGTATTTTGCGAAGACAACAATCAATTTCACTTTAGTTGAATAGCGTGATGGAATACAAGTCAAGATAGAGATTTATTATATATGACTTGTATTCAAAATCTAATTGGATCCAATTTAGTGGACGTCATTCAGAATTTATGGGCACCGAGGTTTTGGTGGGTTTAAAGATATCAAGGATAGTTCATAACAATCCTTATCTACACCAACTTGGTTAAAGGTGGTTTTGCCCAACACATAATGGACTTTGGGGGAAACGCTTTGACTTTAGAAGTGTTTGGAAAAAAAAGGAGTCCAGAAGCTTAAAGCTTGGGAATGAGGGCAGAAGACGCTTTTCAGCTCTTTGAGTACTCCTAATGCTTTTTAGGGCGAAAACGTCTCCTTTTTGGTGGTATCTTTCTGGCGGTTCGTGATTATGGGTGTCTGTGGACATGTTTTCCCCATAAACATCCATCAATTGTGTGGTAACTGACGTGGAAGGTCCTTCTAACAGTAAACTGGTTATTTTTCATAGACTGATACCAGCTTTTGAAGCAAAATTTTGAGCTGTCTCCACATTAGTTCCCTAGACCACAACCATCTGAAAAATAAATCGAAAACCAGAGGAGCTCTAAAGTTGATCCTCCAATGCTTATGTTAGTATTAGGTCTGTCAACGGATCGGATATAAACCGAATTGGCCTATATCCAAATCTGAATCTGATTTCCAACAAATTTAAAGAATTCAATCCATGTCCAAATCCATTAATTTTTGGACATCTGATCCCATTTGATTATCACAAAAAACACATGTACAAGAATTTGGATAATGAACTAAGAAAAAGGAGGAAAAATGAAATTTTAAAGTAAAAACATGAGGGAAAATCAAACAAGAGGGCAAAAAAAATTTCATGAATAATACATTATAACATTCACTCTATTTGTTCTTATTTTCCACTATAAGTATAATATATTGATGATATTTATTTACATAATACATTTTTTATTTGAATCAGATTAATAACAGATCGGATTATTATAAATCCATATCCGAATCCGATTAGATAAACAACTCTAATCGGATTTAGATCAGATTAGATTAATGGATTGAAAATCTAATCCATATCCGCTTAAACAGATTCAAATTCGGGTTGAAATTCGGTCCATTAACACGCCTAGTTAGTATGAGACTCAAAAAAACAGAAAACTGCCATGTCTAAGCTATCGCATACTTGATACATTGATATTCACCACAATAAAGCATTACAATTTTAGTTACAGCAACTTTGCTATGAAACTAATAAGTGATTTCATCTCTTGGTCGACACAATTTCTGCAGTCCTGCACGTTCTTGTAAGATCTTACGCATAACAGTTTGGAATAGAAGCAAAAAGAATGGTCAAACGTATTAACAAGTGATACATCTACAAGAGAACAAGAAAGAGAGCCTAGTGGAAAGGTTTTGGCCACCCACCTTTCTCCCCGGTATGTCCCTCGTGGGTTCAAGCCTCGCCCCATGAAAATGCTTCCCCTACTCTCTGGATGTAATGGTTCTGAAAAAATATGATACCAGCAAATACCCAAGAGGGGGCTAACAAGACAATCCGACATGTTTTCCACTTCGCAAAAAGGCATCAGTGAAGCAAGCAACAATGTGATGAATATGGAACGAAACCTAATTAGACTAACTATGCAAGGAAGCTAGACAAAACTTATGGAAGAGTAAGATCACAGGCAGAACACTTAATGAACAAGTGAAAAAAAAACTTACCCAAAAAGGTCAGACAGATGCTTGCTTGTCATTACATGCACTCTGTCAACCCCCAAATTTAATCTTGATCCGAGAACTCTTTTCCTCTATCTATCTTCTCATCATGCCACTTAGAGAAGCCTTCTACTAGTGCATCTCTCATCCATGGATGTCGACAACGCTCTACTGCTTTAGGTATGGCTAGCCAATTTCTTCTTCTAGTGTTCTGTTCTGGCCACGATTCAAGCTCTTCCTTGACGAGCAAAGAAAACATTGCTGCTTTACAGACACCTTCTGGGCTACATTCATCTTGACGGGTTTTGCTCTTGAAGTGGTAATACCCAAGAAATCCCTGAAAAAATGTGAAAGCACAAATTAATTTCTACTAGTGTTCTAATCTTGCATTTCCTGGAGTGGGGAGATGGATTTTGGCCAGGAGATATAAGAATAGCACATGTGAAGCAGATATGTTCCAGTAAAACAGAGAAGGCAAAATGAATCAAGGACACAGCAGATGAAGGTGCTGAAGCTATCTGAATGGCAATAAGAATTCTGCCGCCGACTGCAATGGGTTGGATCAAGAACCATCAGACCCAATAAACAAAAACCTAGAACCTACAATAACGTGAATACCATAGATCTTGTTAAAATGAAAGAGTTAAAACCATGGCCACAATTTCTACAAGGAGCTATTATACAACACTGGTCCAAGAAAAATAAGTCATATCTGACTACCCCCAGTAACGTGTTCCAAGACAGCTTAGCAGGTGCAACATCTGTGCTTATTTCTTAAACTACAATATTTTGTTATATAGCTTTCTCCAGAAGGTATAGCATAATAGCTAGAAGTAAGAATGAATATGGACTTCCATTAAACCTAAATGAGTTTGTTCGTTCATCTTAAATAAAACAATGCAGAAAACGAATAACAACTAATTTTGATGGTGTAGGATCAATTGTAGAATTTTCGAACTCAATGCTTTCAGTTTCTTCACCATCATTCTTCAATGGAAGACATTTTCCTACTCACTCCAATAATGAAAAAATTCCTTAATTGGAATGAGATGAAAGATACGGGGTCAATCACATTAATGATGCCTTAATTTGAATTAAATACTATCGTTCTTCATCACGTCAACTACAGGAGAAAAATATTACATATTATATTCACAATCCCGCCCACACACCCAAAAAAATGAATAAATAATTTGAAAAGCCATCTTCATGCCCTCTCATGGTCTCTCAAAACTTCGGAGCATCCATCAGAGTTATCAGTTACATCCTTTAGCTGAATGCAGGAAATTTTTGGTGGAAATAGCATTTCTTGAGAAAATAGGAGAGGAGAGGGAGAGGGTGAGGGAAGGAGTTGAAGGGAGACTTTTATCATAATGACAAACTAAGTTCTCACCATTAAGACCCCTCGAACTCCAGCTTCTTCTGTAGCTTCCCTTGCTGCTGCCTCCTCAACAGTTTCATCACCCTCCCAGCCTCCCTAAAAAGTTGTCTCAAGTTAAAAAAAGATAACCAGGATAAATCTGAAGACTCTGAACATGTTAAGCATCAAAATAGACAACAATTCCCACGTGAAATACAAATCCAACACATTAACAATTTGTAGCATGATTACATGACCAAACATACTCCATCTGAAGGAGTAATTGGTGTAATTTGATAGCTTTCCCTAGACAATTACATAAAAGTTACCTAAAAATGATATTAAAAGACCCATTTCACAGAAACATCTAAGATGACTGTTTCCAGAAACATCAAGACAATTACATAAAGGAAAACAATAAAAAGAGGCATGTTGTAAAAACTTCTCATCATCTTCAAAAAATTCAGTACAATTAGCCCAGATTTATCATCAAGAAGATTCTGTATTTGATAAACATAGATTGAGAACATATCAGGGTGTCATATTTGCTTCATGAATACAAGAGAGAAACATAAAAGTTTATCAGGTCTTTCTGTGGAATCTCAACACACACACACACACACACATTTGCCTGTCAAATACAGCGTAAAATAAGCATAGGCCCGTGAAGCAGTAAAGAAAAACAACTTATAAAACATTGGAACCTTAAGAGAAACTAAAGGTTGAAGCATTCAACTCCGAAGCCGACATTCATAACTTCAGAAAAGAAACCATGAAATTTGGTGCACTGAGCTCTAATTCATGCATCTCTTTCTCAGTCGATACCCTCACCAGCTGCCTCATCTTATTCAGTACAATTGTACAAGTCCCCTCAAAATTTGCAACCGTGGCACAGATATTTTCAACTGGGGGTTGTGGAGTAAAGAAACGAAATGCTTCAACAATAAATGGTACAAGGCAGCTGCCTGGCTGTGCACTACTGAAAATGAGAAACAATCCAAGTAATCATTTTTTTTCATTTTTCTCCCCCAACTTTAATCATAGGAGCATTTCTTATATATTGGTTACACTTAACCCGATATACCCAAGAAATACCACCTCCAACTCATAGTTTTTTTACATATGCTCATCAATACTCACAATATCCAGAATAATAGGTATTATATTGCAAATCACATGATAAACTAACACTTTTGGAAGTGGATGCAAAATGCTAGGCACTAAAATAAAAGACATCACAATATCACATTCTCCATGATGCGATCTACTCAGCAAAGTGCTTGCTATATTTACACCATCATCCATAGTCCACTAAATTCCTACTTTGTTATTTTCCTTATCCTGAAAAGTTGCATTAATTTGCGTCAATTTCTTATTTTCTTGCCCCTTTCCCAAAAGAAACACTACTCTATATGGAGGGACTTTTAAACCCTAGCCGTATTTTTAGAAATATTTAATCATCTAAAAATGCTAAGGCTTATCATTAACGCGAAGGGAAATCTTTTGGGCAAACTTTACTTTATGCCCTTGTAGTTTGCACATCTCCTCCCTCTTCTTCAAAAATAGTAATATAACCCTCTCATGATTTGTGGACCAAATTGAACCATTAACACTGGTAACTGCAGTGACAAAATAACCTGAATACATGGTTCAAGGTTCCGGTATCGATCATTTACTTGGGGGACATCGGTCAAAACACAGTATCTACCGATACACTCAAAATGCTATACAAAAGGATCAAAGAAATTTGAAAAAATCATAAAAAATTATAATAAATGTAAACATCATCATCCATGCATCATATCCCCAAAATGCATTATTGACCACATTAATCATTGTAAAAATGAATAATAAGGGAGGTGCCAAAAATATTTGTCATCATCTATGTTCAATATAAGCATTTAAGCCCATGCTAGGCCAATATCATTGCCACATTGCATGGCGACGAGGTTCGAAATCATTATTATTTTCTCCATGATAATTATACAAGTTCGGTAAGTAATTCCCACTATAAGAATATGGATATAAATATGAATGCCCTTCTGATTGTGTTCGTTGAGATGATTGGCAAGATGATTCATAATCAGAGTAAGAGGACTGCGGAGGTTGTGCTAGCTCAACCCCATGTTGATATTCAAAGTCACTACCAGTAGAAGACTAAGCGTATCTATAATAGTAGATACCACCTGTGGACAAGGTAGAAGATCCATGGTTACGCCTTCTCCAAAAATGATCATAGTAACCATCAATGCTTATACTAGTAAATAATGCATCAGATGATGACCACAATGACCAATACTATTAGTACTACCGCATATTGTAGAGCACAACACTAGCTTATGCAACTTCTACATTCTCAAGCAGTTGCCAAGTCTTGTATAAATTAGTGACCAAGTACTACAATTTCTTTCACAGCCTAATGAAGAACACGTTTGGCTTAAAGCTTTGATTGCAATTTTATGTAGATGAGGGGCTTTTTCACAATAATTGATCCACCATTCAGCTACGATACAAATATGTGGATAATATTAGAGTTTGTGACTTTGAGCTATTTAATAAAAAAAGGACGACCATAAAGTTTAAATATTAAACTTGGAAGAGAGACATTTACTACTTTCTTAGTGAATGCTTTTCCAAACTATCCATATCTATCAGTGTATGATTTAATCTGCAAAAAAAAAATTGTTATATATGTACAAAACTCAATCCATATGTATATTATATTATACATTATGAAGAATTGACATATCCCATTCATAGTCCGTGCTTGTTTATTCAAATCTAGTTTCAATCACTTAATAACCTCTTTTGGTCCAAATCTTACCTCAGGATGACTCAAAAATTTATTTGAATAGTTTTGACATTTTTAGATATATATATATAGTCCAAGTGCTATAATTGTCATTCACTAATCAATTTGAAAATGTTAAATGTTGCATGCAAGTGTCGGTGCATCAGAGTCTCCCATCTATTGTCCTTCAACTTTTGACCGAATGTCTTATAGTCAGTTTTGCTCTATCAATTGCCTCATATATCACAAATAAGGTTTTTGGTCTTAATTGACTATCTTTAGGACCCTAATGAGAGGCTCCATTACGAATTGGACTTCTCTGGCCTTTTTCCAAAATCGTTCGGTCAAAATGAGCTTTGAGATCTTATCTCTCACAATTCTTCTACTCTAGTCTTTGTTGAAATAACGCGAGTCACTTGTGGTGCACAATCTTTTCAAATCAATTTCATAATGGATAAGGCTTTCAATGACAATGAATTCAGTGGCATACCGTGTTATACCTTGCCTCAATAAATTTGTTTTCTCTCGTATGTTGTTTGATAAAGTTCACCACTTTAACACTATTATAGATAAATGATGTGATGACATTTGTATCATCTAACGTCTCCTTAATTGATTTTATCTTGCCAATATCTTCTAGCATCAAATCAATGTAATGGACTACACAAGGAGACCAAAACATATGTTTTCTCTTATCCATCAACGTCTTGCCAGCTGTTTTGTAATTTGCCTCATTGTTGATTACCACAATGATAACCACCTGTATTACATTTTCTTCCCCAACCTCATCCACTACTTTATCCATAAGGGAGAGTTGAAATAAAAAATAATATTAGGGTTAGAAATATGTAGAGAAAGGAAGAGAAAACAAAAAGAAAGATAGAAAGAATAATCTGTGTATAGGCACTGTTGCCCTATTCCTTTTTATTTATAACTAAGCAATGTTTGAGTAATTACAATATTACCCTATACTAATTAACACATGACTCGATATATAAAATAAAAACTCTAACACTCTCCCTCAAGGTGGAGCATAAAGATAAAAAATAGATAGCTTTAAACATAAACTACTAAATTCAGATCGAGCCAATAGCTTAGTAAGAATAGCACCCAACTGATCACCAGACTTAATATATGGAGTGATGATCTCTTTCCACATCAATAGGTCTCGAATAAAATGACAATCCACCTCAATCTATTTGGTACTCTCAAGGAATATGGATTACTTGCAATGAAAATAGTTGTTTGGTTATCACAAAGCATCTTCATAGAGACACACCAAGTCCCATATCACGAAGAAATGAATGAACCCATAACATCTCACAAGCAGTATGAGTCATAGCACGATATTCAGCCTCTACACTAGAGTGGACAACCACATTCTGCTTCTAACTGTGCCAAGTAACAAGATTATCTCCTACAACGTACAATAACCAGTCGTAGACCATCTATCACCATAACTCCCTGCCCAATCAGCATTAGAAAAACTAACAGGTATGGACGATAAAGGGTGATATAATAGTCCTTTCTCCGGAGCTCCTTCCCAAGGCCAAATCGGCACCCAAGCAATAGAACCCAAGCATCCAATCAAGAAGAAAGGGTTCGAAAACATAGATATGAAAAAATAGGACCTATTTTGCCAAAAATATTCAGAAATATGAAATAATAACTAGATGGCTTCAAAAAATTGGCAAAATTCACCATCAGACTCCCATGCCAAGTCAACTCAGGCAGCTACTCTAGCGATCGTTGGTTATTGATGTCATGCTAACGTCAACATGACATTAGCCTCTTCCTAATGACGTCAATGACTGTAAACCTCCCAAAACTTCCTAATAGTGTTTTTAGATGTTAATCGACCTTGATTATTGTTCTGATACCAAGCTGAAATAGAAAAATAGGGTTAGAAAGATATAGAGAAAATAAAAAGAAAGATAGGAAGAATAATCTGTGTATAGGCATTGTTGCCCTACACCTTCTTGTTTATAACTAAACAATGTTTGAGGAATTACAATATTACCCTACACTAATTAACACATGGCTCAATATATAAAATAAGAACTCTAACAGGGAGAAAATATAGTCAGCAGTTTTTGATACATTGGTGGTATCGACCGAAGTATGATAAATCATGTTTCGGTCACAACAGAGCATGAAATTAATAATGAGGTTTTTAGTTCTAGTCTTCTAGAACTCAATTGTGCAACCATATTGAGGCTATATTAACTTCAAAGAGAAGATATATATCTCAGGTTCTTGAACTTCCACCTCCAAATAAGAGTTACCAATCTAGTATCCAGTAGGGCCCTTAATTCCTAGCCCCGCATCAACAATAGTATGCTTCAAGTAACATTTTCAAATTCATTATTGAAGGAATTTTATAGCTATATATATATATATATATATATATATATATATATATATATATATATATTCAAATTCAATTTTCAATTTTATAGCATATTTCTTAAATTCAATTTTTCAATATTCAAATCATCTTGAGGTGAGATCAGTACTGAAAAGCAAAGGCTATCAACGAGGTATGACAATTCTTCATAATTTGTATTATAATATACATGTGGATTGAGTTTTGTACATATATAACAAATTTATTTTACAGATCACTAATAGATAGAGATACTTTGGAAATGCACTCACCAAGAAAGCAATAAATGCCTCTCTTTCAGGTGTAATATTTAAACTTTATAATAGTAACTTTTTTTATTAAATAGTTCAAAGTCACAAACTCTAATATTATCCACATATTTGTATTGCAGCTGAAGGTGGATCAATTATGGTGAAAAAGACCCTCAAGAAATATTATCCTCATGTACAGAAAATTGCAATCAAAGTTTTAAGTCAAACATGATATTCATCAAGTAATGAAAGAAATTGGAGTACATGGTCACTAATTCGTACAAAACTTCGCAACCGCTTGTCAATGAAGAAGTTGCCTAAACTAGTGTTTGTGCATTACAATATGCAGTTACGAGTTAAGAATTTGACGTATCAGCATGACAATGGCGATTTTTACAATCCCATTGATCTCAACCATACTTTTAATGATGAAAACATATTAGATGAGTGGATACAAGAGGAAGAACAACCTATTTTGCCACTGACAACTTAGATTGGTTGGATGAAGGTATTCAGAACCTTGAAGAGAGTGAAGGTGGACAAGGTGCAGAAGAACATTATCTTAACACGGCTCCTACATCTAGCACCTATATTGTCATCAAAAAATATGGAAAGGATACTGGGCCAAGTAAAAAAGGTAAACAAAACATATGAGAATTTTTGTCAGTTCTAAAATCTTTCTTCTTCTTCAAATGATGATGATGTTGATGGTCATAGTGATGGTGATAGTGGTGGTAATGATGATGGTAGTGGTAGTTATGGTGATGAGTCTAGTGACAGTCCGGGGGACTGCAAGTATGGGTGGTTAAGTGACTCCTAGAGTTGGTGATGACACTCAACCTCCTATCGGTATGTCATGAGCACGAGGGGGTGAAAATTATTATGTCACACAACATACAGACCATGGATATAAACCGAGAATTATGAAACAACATAGGAATTTAAACTCTTTCAGTGGTGGTTCCAGTGGACGTCATCATGGTTCATAGGGTTACGAGGGTATTGATGACCATATGTAGAATTTGGGCTTGACATGACATGTAGGATATGGATCTTATGGGTATCATCAGATGAGTGATGTAGAGTATGGTTACGGATATGGACCATATGGCGTCCATCACCAGCTTGAGAGATCTATTAATACAAATAGTAATAGTTATTATAGTCATCGTCCAACACGTTATAAGATATCTACTAGTACAAGCACTGGTGGCTACTATGACTGAGCTCTGAGCAGACATAACCATGTATCTTCTATCATGTCCACTGGCAATACTAACTATTACGGAGACAATCAGTCTTCTACTAGTAGTGGCTTTGAATATTAAGGTTTTGGTTACTACCAATATAGGACCAAGCTAGCACAACCTCCATAGTCCTCTTACTCTTATTATGGATCATCTAGCCAATCGTCTCAACCAACACAATCAAATGGACATTCATATTTAGATCCATATCCTTATAACGGAAATTACTTACCGAACTTGTATTATTATCATGAAAACAAAAATAATGATTTCAAACTTCATCGTCATTCAATGTAGCAATGATTTTTGCTCAGTATGATCTTAAATGCTTATATTGAACATAAATTGTGACCAATATTTTTGGTACCTCCCTTATTATTCAGTTTTCCAAATTGTGAACCTTTTATATACCATTTTGAGCGTACCGACTGATACCGCACCACAATGCCTCGAACAATGTGCTTCGAGGGCCCTCGAGTCAACAACCGATACCACGACCTTGAACCATGCTCCTAAAAAGCAGATCTGCTTTATTTCTTGTCAATCCATCTTTCTTTTTTTCTTTTTTTTTTTTGGCTTTGGTCTGCTGTTGTTAATTGAACCAACTCAGTTCGAATCGGATGCAAATCGCAATTCAACAGAGTTTTACCAAGTTGGCCCAAGTCAAAACTGATTCAAAAGAGACTCGGGATTTTTTCGTAGTGTCTTGACGTCGAGTCGTGCCTAAATACCCCTATCAACCCAAGTAGGCCTATCAATTGATTAGATTTTGATCTGAATCCGATCCAAACCCTAATCCGATTAATCAGATACGAATTGATATTTTTTTCGAATCTAAACCAGAATCTGATATCTTATATTTCACAAAATTTGATTTGAATATACATATATTTGATCCGATTATGATCCGATTCAAACCCAAATCCGATTAGTCAACTTTGGATTGATATTTTTTTTCGAATTCGATATCTTATAGTTTCACGAAATTTGATTTGGATATACCAATATTCGATCCGATTATGATCCAATCTGAAATATTTATATATTTTTTTGTATAAATTTTAAAGAAATTAAGTGGTTATTTGAAAAAATTTAGTTAAAATGTAGATGTAATTTGTAAAAATTTAGTTAAATTGAGTTATTCTGATCAAATTAGATTTTCGGATTGTTAACGAATTCGACTATGAACAACAAAAAATAAAATTCATCAGATTATCGAATCGAATTCGGATCAATCAAATCCAATGCAACCTGATTAGTTGACTGGCGTAGTCCCAAGCTGTCCAGTTCTCTCATTCTACTTATTCAACAAACTACCCAACCGGTACCCTCTAGCCTCTACAAAATTTCACAATTGGACATGGCCAATCAATCTTCCTGATACACTCCATTTTCAACTTCAGCTTGTTTAGCAAAGCAAACACACCACACCACACCACTGCAGACAATAACCCATGCCACCAATGCACAACCCTTGTGTTCCCCCCACCACAGCACCACCAACTCCATGAACTATAACAAAAACCAACCTCTATGGTCCACACCATCATCAAATTCACCTCACCATTAATCTCCTATTTAATCATCAATTTAATCAAGAAAAAAAACAATTAGCCATTGGTGGGTTCAAATTGCAGAAATCCAAGTTGCATAATAACGCAAAATATAGAAACCACCGATCTGGTAGACCTGAAGCAGATCACTTATGCAATAAAAAATGAAACAGGGTCCGTGTTAGTGCTATGGACACTAATTTGCCATTTCGCAAACTAACTTGCAATCGAGTCGGCATTCATTGCATCTCTAAGTTTGAGTAACGAGGAAATCCCATGTTGAAGGTTGGAGGATTTGTATATTGAGGAAATCTTACATTAAATGTCTCTTAAGTTGTAGAGCTTAGTATGTGGTGGGGGAGGAGGGTGATGCGGGTCACAAAATTGGGGGAGAAGGGTTGTGTTTGGGTTCCTCCCAACCTAAGTGATTTGGGTGTGTCTAACATTATGTAATTTTAGAAAAATTACAAGGGTATTTAGTCTTCAACAAATGGGTTTATACATTCCAAGTTGCCAATTAACCCGTGAGACACAATTTTCGTTAAGTTTGACAGAATTTGTAACAGTGTACTTTAGTGTAATAACCACATGAGGGTTATATGGATTTTTCCAAATGTCGGGAAAATGATGTGCAACATAGACAAACCACAAGGGGTAAAATGAAGTTTGCCCAAATCTTTTTTTGTTGTTTGTGTTTTGTTTTTTTTTTTTTGGACTCTAACTCAATTAAGAGCCAAAAACGATATTACTCGTAATTTCCTTAACCAATTCCGACTTTCTCATCATGGTCTCGGTCCCTTATCGAACCAGCATATTAGGTAGTGTTTGGTAACCTATTGTTTTCGTTTTTTTTTTATTTTTTATGACAAAAAAAAAATGTGTTTTGTGAATGTTTTCTTTTTTTTTTACTACTCAATTTTGAAAACAATGGCAAAATATGAAAACATCTATGAGGTCTGGACTTCGAATCTTCTCCTAAGCAAAATTGCATATTTTTTTCCTTACCATATAAAATGCCAAGAAAAATGCATCTAAAATGCATTTGTCTCGTTTGCTCATACCTCTCCAACTCCATAGACGTCTCCAACTCTGGCGAACAAATGCCTCCAGCTTCAGCGACATCTCCATCTCCGACGAAGCGGTAAGTTCCCTTTTCTCCGCAAAATTTTTCATTTATTTTAGATCTATGATGATTTTGTTCAGATCTAGGGCTTATTTTTGTAGATCCATTCTTTATTTTTAAAGATCTATACTCTATTATTTCAGATCTAAGGTTTATTTTTGTAGATCTAACTTTCCATCAGATCTGGAGTTTACGACACATTGTTTCTTCAGTTTTGGTGAAATTTTAAGGATTATTTGGTGTCGATCAATTGATATTCCTTAGATTAATTTGGAAATCTAATCCACCGTTATTCTAAGATTTTTTTTTTTTGGGGGCTATGCAATTCAAAGGTTCAATTCTTATTACTACGATGATGAAGCAAGCATGCAAGACATACCAAGGGTCAAATTCTAAGATTAAACAATAGATTCTAATATCATAACATGTTACTATCAATCGAATAATAATAGCAGATTAAGTCCAATTAATAGTTAAATATTATCTTGATTGGTCTGTTGTTTAGAGAGAGAGTAGAGTAGTGCAAAATGTTTTCGGTGATAGCTCCTTAAGACACATACAAAGATTCGGACCCTGCATCACAATCATTTGAACAAACTGAAGTGAAAACTTAAAATCAATGTGGATTTATTAACCATGGTTTATAAGGTAATAAGGTACCAACGATCTAATTGTGAGGTCGAGATATGTGGACATGCTTTAGAAGGTATGAAAATAACTGGATAGACATTTTAATCGGTCTCGAAAAAGTTTAATCGGGTATTTGTCTGTGGGCATCTCACTCTTTTTTTGGAACTATGGGCATCTCATATAAAACACAGAAATTTCCCAACTAATCAGTGACTACAAACTCAATAGTTCTAAAACACATTTAGGGAAGAGAATTTGGCAAGATTTGGGAAGAATAAAATTATGTAGATGAAAAAATGCAACTTGAAGTTTTTGAGAAAGAGTATACTAGAGGATAACACACCAAATGGTTTTACTTACTTGAATGAATGTACATATGAACCCTTGAGATTCCAAGAATTATCCATATTACTTAACCATTATTTAAAATATTACTTGGTAACCAAAGTCTTACATTAATATTATCCCAAAGTCGCATTTAATGTATTAGAATTCTAAACATGTACTGTTGCTTGCTTAGAAATTATTTTTACGTGCCCTTTGATAATAATTTCGAATATTTGTCCACTCATGTCCTAACATATTCATCCATTGACAATTAATTGCTTTGTTATTGGGTTAAATGCATAGTGGTGTAATGTATTACTTGCATATTCACATGGGGGTTCTTTATGTGGTCTTTTTAATTTTTGCTTTCATTGTTACAACCAGTTAAGGGGACATGGAGCAAGCCAGTGATAAATAGAATTGGAGAGAATGGAAGGTCAGTGGACTTTTGGTGTTCCAACTGGCTTGGTGCTGGTCCTCTGTTAAATAGGATTGGAGAGAATCCTTCATGCTTTCCAAGTCTATCTTAGGGTATGGGAAAGAGGGGAGTAGCAATGGCAGAAATTGGGAACAGTAAGTTTTTCCTAGTGCAATGTTGGTGGGTTGGAAGATTCATCGAAATGCAGTGGTGGTGGATTCGAATTTTCAGAGGATTGGAGTGGCTTTGGCTAGTAGGTGTTCGTTATGTTGTAATGATTTGGAAAGTGTTACACACTTATTTGTACAGTGTCAGTTTTCTAAGGAAGTATGGAGGAAAGTAGCTGATTTTTGTGGTTTTCAGATTTTTATGTCTGAAAAATCTGTTGAGAAGAGTTTCATTGGTGGTGTTTTTGGCAATTTTGGCTGATTTTTTCGCTAATTTGGCAGTAAAGAATGACTTTTCTTCGGACTTTTCTCATGAGTTGAGAATTCCTCTTCAGGCCAGATTACTCCAAATGCAGGATCAGCAAGGGATCCAGGTGCCAAGGAAGAAATATGTAATTCTTTGAGTGGTTGTAAATGATCCTTGTTTCAATTTTTCAAAGGCAAGTTTGTTTGCCTTTCCATTGTAAAATTTTTTTGAATGAAATAAAGTGTTGATTTATTTGAAAAAAAAATGTATTATGCACTGTTTTATGAGTTAATGTATGTATTGGCATATAATCATGTAGATATGGTTTATCAAGAATTAAAATAAATGTAAAATATATGATATAAAATAAAATGGTTACCAAACATATTTTCTGTTTTAGTTTTTAGATTTCGTACAACAACAACTACATCCAAACGTGTTTTTTGTTTTAACTTTTAACCACAAAAAAAAAAACATTGATTCTGTTTTTTATTTTTTTGAAAACATAAAAATGAAAATGTTACCAAACGCACCCTTAATTGCAGCATTCTGCAAAATCACCATTCAGCTCTACTTTTCAGTTCATCTCAAACATTTCAGAGGACTTTCTGCCATCCTCCAAAATATGTAAGCAATTGGAAAGATTTCTAGGACTTATCCGATAACACCATCCCAACATACATTTATGAAATATATGCATTCTTGCATTATCACCTTACAACTTTCAATAATTTGACAAACAATGTTTTTAACTCCATTCTACATCAATGAAATTAAATTTAACACTACACTACAGATTAATAGCATTTAGAAAGTGATCATGGCTCCAATCAAGTGAAGTATCAATCCCATACAAGTCATCTCCTCGGTATTACTATCAAAACCATCATTGACACAAGCACTACACCCATGTGGGATCATCACATCACTGGCCATTATGCTCAAGAACCGTTTCTGATAAAGCATGCATAATCCATGTTTTCCTTTAGAAAAGAAAAAGAAATAAAAGGAACTACTGACTTAAAGGCCAAAACATAAAACAAACAATTTTGAAAAAGAAAAGAACCAAGAAAACAAAACACAACAACAGAGAAAAAACTACTCAAACTAGTTATGGCTTAAAACAATCAGCAGTTGCCCAAATATACCCTCGAGCTATTGGCATTTCACAAGTTGATCCAGCAAACTACTTTTAAATATACAGCGGTTATATTCAGCAATGTATTACAACTTGGAACAGACCCATCAGTTGCCACCGCAAATAGGTTTAGAATAATCTCATGTCAAAATGGTAACACAAACAAATGAATCTTAATGTTATGAAGGAATATCAGCTGCCCTGATTGTGGTCTGCTTGGCCATATTCAATAGTAGGTAACAGAAGCACAAGAACTAAAAACCCAAAAACTACACTGCACATCATATTGCTATTGTAGGCATTGGATTCATAATTATCAAACCAAAGAATCAACATTGGTGCCATAGACAAGGAGGGCGAAGCAATAGCATGAGCGATAAACAGAGACACATTTACTTGTATACAACAAAAACAGTACTTCATCACTAATGAAATGTTACTTCATACCTTTTGAAACAACTCAGAGACACATTTACACGTATACAACAAAAACAGTACTTAATCACTGTAAGCATTGAGCATGATAAATGAAATGTAACTTCATACCTTTGGAAACACTAGACCTGGTCCACCAGTAGAGTTGATCATAAGCACCTCAACAGCTCTCTCAGACTGCACAGCAATACTTTCACCATAATCTCTGTACTTAAATGGGATACACCTAATAAGACCATGTTGACTTGACAAGTTACTTCGGTGCTAAAGAAGAATATAATTAAAAATATATAGTAATATTTAACTGCGATGTGTTCGCACAGAAAAATCCTTCTAGGAGTACAGAAGCAGAATGTAAGCATCTTTAGTCTTTAAATACTCATTAAGCAGTTTATGAATCTATCTGTGCAACACCTCAATTTGAAACAGACAAGTGAGAACTGATTCAACATCCATCAAAGACCACATCTAAGTATACCAGCAATACATGATACAAAAACATAGAATGACAACCAAGAATGAACATTGATTTAGCAGCTTAGCCAGTGTCATGAAAATGAAGTATCCTTACAATGCAAGAACTACAAATAGACAGATGGCAAAGCTGTGAAAAGTCTTTTAAAATGCTAGGGCATGAATATTTTAGGACAGTATTCCCACTTATCATGCTAATGTTTATGTTACGATACCAAAAAAGGAAAAATAAATAATAAAATAAAACATTCCCAGAATCTATAATCTACTGTTATATGGTATCACATGCGAGAGGATCAATTTTCTTTCTCGAATATCTCAGAAATCATACCAGAGTAGCTATGAAAGTCCACCAGATGTTGGAGGACCATTTGTAGCAACCCAAGTAACATATATAGTTCCTTTAACCAGTAATAAATGAAAGCAACTAAGCTTTAAAGCCTTGAATCTTCAACTGACTTAGTGTTACCCCCTTAGCTTCTGGCTTGGCGTTGGCATGGGGCAGCCTCGCCCAAAGGCGCCCATGCTTAGCCAAACTAGGTTTCGCTTAAGGAAGCAAGCCCTTTGCACAATCAGTGGGTGATTAAAGACCTATGCATGGCTGAGGATGGCAGCTCATGCATAGGCACGGTGGGCATAATCAGTTGGTGATCGAAGACCCATGCAGGGTTGAGTGAAGCAACTCATGCATGGGCACGACTTGGTTCAATCAGTGGGATTGAAGCCCCATGTGTGGCTGGACGTAGCAGCCAAGGCATGGGCATGGGCACGTGGGCACAAGTAGGCTTGCAAGCAAAGGCTAGTCAGAGGACTCGATTTGTGGGGCAGTGTTGCTTGGAAGGTCAAGTCATGGGCTGGGCATGGCTAGACACGAATGCAATACAATTCGGATGTAGAGGACTCCTGGCACATGCACAACATGTGAGGAAGTTGGGCATGTGTCATGTAGATGGTGGCAATTCTGTGTAGTTGGTGGCAATTTTGTGTAGTTTTCTAGCAAGTGCACATCATGTGGGATCTCTGTGAGACTCAGACAGCAGACTTTTGGGAGCAATTGAATTGTAGGCAGTTTGCCTAGGCAGTTGGGCTTATAACCACCACCCTAAACATTATAATTAGGGTGCTTGGGTCTGTAGTGCACCAACAGAGTGTTGGGCACATTTTTGTAAACCTTTATACTTTATTGAGAAATAAAAGGTTGGGTTGTGGCCGGTAACGCTTGTGTGTTCTGCATGTGTTGCTTACTGTCCCTTCTCTGTTCTTGTTTACATTTTGTGTACATTCTAAGGGTTTGGCTGAGACTGAGTGTAGGATCTCAGTGCCATCACGAGGCAAAAATTTGGTAAGAAATTTAACCCCGTGACAATTGGTATCAGAGCTTTAATTTGCAACCATGGCTGGTGGAAACGCAGCTGAACTGCAAGAACGTGTGTCCAGTCTCGAAGATTTTCTGGGAGCCCCAGAGAGCGATGCTGCAATTAGCGTGTCTGTGAAGATGGAACAACATGCTATTCAGATTGTTGGTTTGCAAACTACCTTTGACAATTATGTGGTTAGCAACAATGAGAAGTTAGCAACGATGATGGAGGACATCTTGTCCCTCACTAACGCTGTCAAAACGAATTTGAAGAATCTGGAGGATGAACTGACCCTAGTGAAAAGGGTCATGCATTCTCGTCTTGGTGGAGGTGAGACATTTTTCAAGATCAAGGTCCCTAAACCTAAGGCCTTCGAGGAAGTCGGAGTGCCAAGGAACTAGAAAACTTTATGTGGGACATGGAGCAGTATTTCAAGGCTGCTCATATGCCTGCGGGAGAGAAAGTGACCATTACCGGTATGTATCTATCTGGTGATGCCAAATTATGGTGGCGGACCCGGAATGAGGATGAAGCATCTGCTGGTCGGGCGAAAATTGAGACGTGGGAGACATTGAAGAAGGAGTTGAAGGATCAATTCCTTCCTAGCAATACGGTGTGGATTGCTAGGGAATCACACAAGAAACTCAAGCATACTAGAACCGTGCATGAGTATGTGACCGAGTTTAATTCTTTGATGCTGGATATCAAAAACATCTCTGAGGAGGACAAACTCTTCAATTTTATGTCCGGTTTGCAAGGCTGGGCACAGGCTGAGTTGCGTAGGCGGGGGGTGCGGGATTTGCCCACTGCCATCGCTACTGCGGATGACCTAGTTGACTTCAAAATTGGCGACAGTCAAGGCCCTTTCAAAAAGAAAAAGGAAAGAGGCAGCAAGAAAGATTGGTCTGGTACTTCCAAAGACGCAGAGAAGGCAAATTGGAAGAAGAAGATGAACAATGGTGATTCTAAAAATTCAGACAACCATCAAAAAAAGAGGAGCTTTGATGGTTGCTTTATTTGCAGCAGCCCTCATCGTGCCAGGGACTGTCCCAAACGGGAAAAGTTAACAGCTCTTGTCGCTGAAAGCAGAGATGACAGCGACGATGATCACACCCCTCGGGTTAATTCTCTACAATTGCTGAATACAATGTTTTTGGGAAAAATTCAGCATGCCCATAAAGGTCTGATGTTTGTGATGGCTTGGGTGAACGGGAAAGAAGTTTTGGCAATGGTGGACACGGGTGCCACTCATAACGTCATTGCGCAGAGGGAAGTGGGAACTTTTGGCTTACAATTGGGCGAGAGCTCTAGCACGCTCAAGGTTGTCAATTTAGGAGAAATTCCAGTGCATGGAAACGCAGTGGTGAACCTGAAAGTTGGTCTGTAGGAAGGCCGCATAAGCATGACAGCTATACCTATGGATGACTTTGATGTCATCCTAGGGAATGAGTTCTTTGTCAAAGCCAAAGTGGCGTTGATGCCTTGCTTAAACGAAATGCTGATCTCAGATGAGGGAGCAGCATGTTTTGCGCCTGCAAAGAAGGTGGCAGACCGAAGCAGGAGAGACAACAAGCAGAAAGTGCAGATGCTGTCCACCTTGCAGATGGATGCTGAAACGCTGGAAAGAAAGATAACTTATCTTTCTGCCTTGGTGGGGAATAGACCTTTTAAGAAGGTTCAAATGCCAATGTTGATGGCAGATCATGTGGAGAAAAGTGTTGAGACTTTGCCTTCAAATCTCCCCAAGGACTTTCTGCCCAGATGTGGTGGTGACCACAAGAACAAACTGGAGCATGATGTAAAGCTTCTAGTCTGTGTCCCTGATCGAATGGTGACTGTGGGACTGCAGCAGTCTTTTGCCTGTGGAGGGGCGAGACAGAGGACCAGATGGTCCACTGCACATGGAGTTACTCGTCATAAGCAAGAGTTGCTTGATGAGTCAAAGGACAGCTTTGTTAAGGCTACCCATCGAAGGAAGAAGCATGGTGATCCTGATCAGCGCAAAGGAAATCGGGACAACCTCTTGACGAGGACGTCAAGTTCTTCTGGTGGGAGTGGTTTGTTACCCCCTTAGCTTCTGGCTCGGCGTTGGCATGGGGCAACCTCGCCGAAAGGCGCCCATGCTTAGCCAAACTGGGTTTCACTTAAGGAAGCAAGCCCTTTGCACAATCAGTAGGTGATTCAAGACCTATGCATGGCTGAGGATGACAGCTCATGCATAGGCACGGTGGGCATAATCAGTTGGTAATCGAAGACCCATGCAGAGTTGAGTGAAGCAACTCATGCATGGGCACAACTTGGTTCAATCAGTGGGATTGAAGCCCCATGTGTGGCTGGGCATAGCAGCCAAGGCATAGGCACGTGGGCACAAGTAGGCTTGCAAGCAAAGGCTAGTCAGAGGACTCAATTTGTGGGGCAATGTTGATTGGAAGATCAAGCCATGGGCTGAGCATGGCTAGGCATGAATGCAATACAATTCGGATGTTGAGGGCTCTTGGCACATGCACAATATGTGAAGAAGTTGGGCATGTGCCACCCAGATGGTGGCAGTTCTGTGCAGTGGATGGCAGTTCTATGTAGTTTTCTGGCAAGTGCACAACATGTGGGATCTCTGTGAGACTCAGACAGCAGACTTCTGGGAGCATTTGAATTGTAGGCAATTTACATAGGCGGTTGGGCTTGTAACCGCCACCTTGAACATTATAAACAGGGTGTTTGGGTTTGTAGTGCACCAACAGAGTGTTGGGCACATTTTTGTAAGCAGACCCAAGGCTAAGTGTTCCTTTATACTTTATTGAAAAAGAAAAGGTTGGGCTATGGCCTGTTGCGCTTGTGTGTTCTGTGTGTGTTGCTTACTGTCCCTTCTCTATTCTTGTTTGCATTTTGTGTGCATTGTAAGGGTTTGGCTGAGACTGAGTGTAGGATCTCAATGCCATCACGAGGCAGAAATTGGTGAAAAATTTAACCCCATGACACTTATAATATAATATAGCTGGCCACTGATTACACATATAAGACATAAAGGCATCACATCTTAAGCCCTTACGTCTCTTACGAGTCCTGGCTCCTTTCTAGCTATTCATTTTAGCCCCTACTGAGCTAGGCATCATCAACTGACCCAAATGAAAGCAACAAAGACCGCAAATCCACCAATCAACCGCAATCAAAAAGCAAATGATTCACCATTTCCACGCCTCTACACATGCATCACCAATGTGGAATGAGGTGTTATCTTCTCTTGTAGTTATCCACAGTAAAGATGTCTTCAAAAACTACTAACCATGCAAAATAGATCCACCTTCAAGGAGGCTTTGATTACTAAATTTCTTACTAGGAAAACCGCCCTCGTGATTGCTTGTAGGAGTTAAATAGTATGGTTTAATAACGAAAGATACTTTTTCTGAGCGATATCACCTGGGAATCTTTACATTCCTCCAAATGACTAAGGTGGCATTTGATAAGACTGAAAATTTCGTACTGAATACTGAAATTTAAGAACTGAATGCTGAATTTTTTAATTTACAAACTGTTTGGTACATACTAAAATTTAAGTACAGAATTAAATCAAACTGTTTAATAAATATTAGAAGCTGAAGTTTGAAAATTATTATTATTCTAATTTTACCCCTCTTTTACTATCTCATCGTAACTACCTTAGTCCTACCACCATTATCACTACCATTTCACAATCTCTATCACTGCCTTACACACATCATTGTCGACACTGCCACCACCCCATCTTCCCCTTTTTCTACCAACCCCCCACCACCACCACCACCACCACCACTACCACCACCACCCTCGATATCGTCGTAGCCTCCTCTAACACCATTGCCCCCATCACCCACCCTATCGTTGTCATCTATCCACCATCACCATCACTAACACCACAATCACCCACAAGTCATTACCACCACTTAACCACAACCACCATGGCTACTACCCTTACAACCTACCTCCTCTATGCGACCATCCTTACCACCATCATGATGGTTGGGGTAGGGTAGTAGTGGTCAATCTGATGGTGGTGGTGGTAAAGGCAAAGTTGGTGGCAATGGTGAGAATAAAGAATAGTAGTTGTGGTGGAATATCAACAACGATGAAGAGTGATAATGGAAGATGACAATGACAACAATTTTGGTGGTTGGTTAGTTGGTTAGTTGGTTGGTGGTTGTAGCGGGAGTGGTTAAGCGGTATGTAGGCATGTTGAAGGCAATAGTAGAGGTTGGTAGGTGGTGGTTATGGTTAAATGGTGGTGGTGGTGGTGGTGATGATCGGGGCGAATGGGGAAGGTAGTGGTAGGGTGGTAGTGTTGATGGCAGTACTAATGGTGGGTGATGGTAATGACAGTGGCAACAGTGGGAGTGTTGGGTGGTGGAGGATATGGCAAAGTGATGGTGGTGGTGGTGGGGCCAAAGGTATGTGGTGGTGGTGGTTGTGGCAGTGGCAATGATGGTGGTGGTAGCAGTAACAATGACAGCAATGACGGTGGTGGCAATCTAGGTTGTAAGAGCAATGAGGGTTGTTGTGGTGCCAGAGTGGTAGTAATAGTGGTAATGGTGGTGGCAGTGGGTGGGGTGGTGGCAAATATGATGGAGTGACGGTCGTGGGGGCAAAGGTGGATGGTGATAACCAGGTGGCAGTGCTACTAGTGGTGGTGGCAGCAGTAACGATGGTGGTGGTGGGTGCTGGCGACGATGTGTGGTGACGGTAGAGCGCAATGGTGGTGGTGGTGCCCATAGTAATGGTGGTGGTGTTGATGGTGGTAGCTGCAACAATGATGGCAGTGATGGGATGGTGGGTGTTGAAAAGTTAGATTATAAAATGTATTGAAATATAATTTGAGGGTAAACTTGTCAATTATGATATAAGTTATAAAATCATTACTCACTAACATTTTCAACATTAAGTAATAAGTTGGTGACTTGCTATTTAAAATTTTAGCCTACCTTTAAGAAGTACTTAAATTTTTTAAATGGTGTGACTTTTGGTTATGAAACACATCTAATTGAAAAAATGTTGAATGTCCTCAATTTAAGTGATGAATTTGGTTATCAACCACCACCTACCTTAAACACACTATCCCAACTACAATTACCTTTTCCCTGAAATACATAATAGCTAGCCACAGAGTAGGAAAGGCAAGAAAACACCAAGAAAGTGAAGCAATTGGTGATCTCACAATAACCTTTATTTCTTTTATGTCCACAAAAAAATGGAAGCACTCAGTCATCCATTTGCCCCTTGAAAGATCCAAAGCCACGATCTTGACTATTCCAAATGAGCCAAGAATCATCATGATAAAAATAAGATATTTTGACCACACAATTCATAAACATTCGGGTACCACTTTTCATTTTCAAGTTGAACCATCTTATTCAAAAAAACAAAAATTAGATGGTCAAAGAATGATCTCATCATCTTATATTTTTCTACTTGTTAACATTTTAGGTTAGGTTGATTCCATTCAAATCCTCATTTCTTCCATTAAATTCATTACGTATTACAAATTAAAATTAATCAATAATAGATGTGGCATTGTGTAATGGTTTTTGCAAGAAATTTTAAGAAGTTGAGGTTTGATAAGAAGCCATATCTTTCCCTAACCCACTCCTCGAAGTGATTTGGACATATTGGGTGCGAAAATTATATGCAGAATAAAAATGTAGCAAGGGAGCTGCTGTAATGTTTTAAGTGAAAAAATTGGTGTATGAGATCAGCAAAGCTTCATCTCTCTACAAAAATATGCAGAGAAAAATAAGTGAAAACTTCAATTAGGAACGACAAATAAACCATGGACAATGACTCTGTTGGGCCACCACAATTCATAAACATAAATGGCAACTTTAGATTTCAAAATTTCCAACTAGATTATTTCTTCCATTGTGCAAGTCAA
>CAUOFW020003440.1:0-37343 GCA_963454935.2 Ilex paraguariensis
CGCAACATGTAGATTCTGATGATGAGCTTGAGGATGACTCATTGGATGTTTCACTTTGGGGTAAAATAGTCAATGTCGGGGAAGGTGAAAAAATTGAATTTGAGGCAGGAATGTTATTTCCAAACATCAATGCATTTAGAGATGCATCGAAAGAATATGCGATTCAAGACGGATTCCCATTGGTTAGAGATAAAAATGAAGCTGTAATTACTGCTATTGGTCAAATTGTTTCTCAATCTTTTATAGCTAATGCTAATAGAACTGATGCATTTCAGGTATAGTGAAATGGTAAAATTGTTAAATGCATTAAATCACATACATGCTAAAAATGTATTGAATTTGAGTAAGTGTGATCGTAGAGTCAAAGTCGTTCAACTGAAAATGTGTCCCAAATGTTCGGTTCAAGAAGGGCATCTCAGTTTCTTGGAAATGCAAGAATGGAAGGTTTGGACATTCACCTTTATAGTTAATCTTATATGCTATATATCAAAATTTAATAAAAGCAAATGATCATATGACTAATATGTTCACATTACTAATACATTTCTCAGGGATGAGGAAAGAAAAAAATTATGTCTTCAAGAGCTGGAGTAACAGTGATTGTCACTCAAGAAAGAAGTAACAGAGGCAATGAACCTGCTATAACTGAAGTGGCAGTGGATTCTAAATATTCAATGTTCTGATTTTCTGTGCATATGTTTCTAGCTGGGAAATTGCTTTTGTTGTTGGCATGGTTTAATTTGAGTAGGCAGGGGCTTTTGTTGGCAGTTTTTCTTTTGTATGGTTTTTTTTGGATGCTTGCATATATTTTTGGCTCCCTGCATATTTTGGATGTCTGTGTAGTTGATGTAAATGTAATTATGTTTAGTCTACAAGGTTTGAATTATGAACACTTTCAGTAATATTTGGATGATAAATAGAAAATATTGCTTAGTGTTTTGCCAAGTTTGTTTTTATAGAATCTCTTTGATATGGAGAGTGGCATCTAATATGGTAGCACTACTTTGGTGGGTGTTCTGAATCTGATTAAGCAGTATGGTAAATGTGGGTATTGAATTTTTATTGAAGATGATTCTCTATCACTTGTTAATTATGTCTTAAGGAAGAGTGGATGTGCTTGGCATTATCTAAGGTTGCTGGATCAGATTTGGACTTGTTGCAGAATATGGATTTTCATCTGATGCATATTTTTAGATAGGCCAATGGTGAAGGAGACAGGCTGTTTTTGGTTGTGTTTCTGTTAGGCGTTTTTGCCTTGGTTTTGCTTATTGTAAAATTCGGTTTTTTTGTAAATAAATAAAATTAAAAAAAAATGGCAGCACTAGTCTTTACGGACATTACTCCAACGGTAATAAGATGGGAAGTTGGTTTGGGCAGAATGACCAATTACTAGTGGGCCCCATATAAATAGTAGATTGAAAAATTAATTTTATACATTATAATGATATCATGAAGTTATAACAGCATACACTAATGGAGAATGGTGGTAGGGGTTATGTGTTACACGCGCACAAACTTAGGGGGTCTAGGTATAATATGTCAAATCTCAAGGGTCTAGGTGACTAAGTGACAAACCTCAGGGGGGTCTCAGTATAATTTATCCTTTTTTTCTTTTCAAAATTTTTTTTCATGGTTTTGGCTTGTAAAAGTGTAAATCTTTGTATTTTTATATTTTTTCTATATTGGATTATGTTATGTTACATTATGTTGTGTTGCATGATAATTTGTTGGATTTACAAGGGAGACAAACTTTTAATTATATTATGTTGTAGACAAGGCTTTAATTATATTATATTGTAAATGACAAATTTTTAATTATATTATGATATTCTATAATTATGTTGGATTATTTAAAATGTTAGATTTATTTAAAATTTTGGATTATGTTGGTTTGGGTTTTGGCTTGGGCTTGGGCAGGTAAGGTAGACGGGGGTGGGGGCGGCAGTGAAGGCTGGGGATGGGACGGGGGTAGAGATTAAAAATTTACCCGCAGACAGGAATGAAGATGAATATTATACTCGTTAACAGGAATAGATCAAGAATGAACAGAGTTTTTTTAAGTGGATACAGGGATAGATGGAGTTTTTTTAAGCGGGTACGGGAATGGAGACTACACCCCACGCCCCCGCTTCGGTCCATTGTCATCCCTAGCAGTGAGCGCTTCTCTCTTCGTCCAGACCAATGGCGGGTGTGAGTGGAAAAGTGGAAAAGAGCAATAGATTAGGGTTATGTTTTTTTTTTTTTGGCTTTTATATATTTTGATAAATGGATTAGGTCGGGTTTGAGTCCGAATTATTTCAACCTAGTTAAAATATATAAATTAATCGGGCTAAAATTAGATTAACTTGATTTCGACATGAACCCGACATACTTTTTTTAGTGTTTAAGTATGTTGATCCATTTAATTTTGTGTTCATCTCATTAATTTCATGTTCGATTCGTGTCGTATTAACGTGTGGTGTCGAAAATTGACAGTATTATTTGGAGCATACCTTTGAGCTGGACTTGTTTTTCAAATGCACAAATTATATGAAAAAGACTTGAAGTTTACATCTATGCTCAACAGTCTGCTAATATGAGATTGTTGTCCTAAAATGACAAGTATGATGGTGAATGATTCAGGTTTCTTAACAAACTAGTGGTGAAGACATGCACTAGATCGTGCATTTTAACTAGTTTCAATCGTTTTGTGAAATCTTATTTTTGTAGGATACCATTTAATTGTCATTTCGGATTGATGTTTGGGCATCAGGGCGAGCCTTTGTTTGTGTGTTGATAACAATTTTTTTTAGCTTTGTCTGCTTCTCAATGTTTACCTGGTTTTATAAGAATATAGCACAGCTGGTGATGTTTTTATGAACCATCACTTCACAGTTATTATTGAGGAGTATTTTGTATCCAAGTCATTTGTTTGCTTCTATGCTTGCATGAGAATACACATTAATCAAAGGTTTTCTTCTTCTTCTACTACTACTAGTACTTTTTTTTTTTTTGTGCAACGAGGAAAAGTTAATATTCACTCTAGTTCCCCAATACTTGAGGAACGCGTTAAACCTGACTTTTTTATTTGTTGTAAGGAAAAAAAATAGCTCTCATGCTCTTGTGTGGTACACAGCGAGTGACCTGATGTATGTTGATGAGCCCAAATCTAATTGAACGACGCCGAATAAGAATTAGAGCACGTGGAGAGTAATTATCAGGATACTCACTCTCGAAGATTAAGACACCTTTTAATCGTTCTTACTTTTTATAGTTATCCTCCCGAAGAATTAGTGTCTTCCTCCTCAAGTCACCGTCTCAACTCAACTAAACTAAGGCTCTATACGTATAATTGTAAACTCTCTCTATTGAGAAGAGCATTTCTATACCTCTCTATACACATCACACATAACTTTTTTCTCTCCTAGCTATTGTATCTCTCATGGGACTAATTATTACTCTCTCTTGTTCACCTTACCTAATCAATAAAAGGTTCATCAGCTACCGTTGCCATTTCCCGGAGTGGAGTAAGTCACTCGAACCGAATTACTATATATCTAAGTGTTGACCCAATATTTACATTATTGTCATTGATTGCTCAATTAATTGTCCATTAATTATATTTTATCACACACTCGACTGTTGATCTTGTATAAGACTGTTTTGTGTATCATCATATATGTGACGTGTAGTTCATCTTGACATTCTATTTTCCTCTACCTGCCTCTGTATTCATGTCGTTTTTTTAATTTTATTTGTTATGTTTGCATGTGCTGTGGATGAGCTGCCATCTGAACCTGAATAATTGTTAGGAAGGGGTACGAAGGCTGCTACCCGTGCACACGAGTACACACTCTACATTTGAGAATCGAATTACGTTATTTGTTTGTACCTACTGCCATGCCAAAATCCAGCCATACCTGAACATCATAATGGTTGATTCAGAAAAATAGCAATGTTTAATCTATTAACTGTGCCAGAAACATGTCATTATAGCAACACTGATGGGCTAGTATTTTGGTATACATATGAAAATTCTAGGTAAGGTAATAGAGCATACCGCTCATATCCAGAACTCTTCCAAATGGCCAATACATATCTACCTACGGTAGGACCCAAGTTAGGAGAGTTAGGTTTCCTCAATTTGTAGGATAGGATTATTATGTTATCTTGTTTAGTTGGCCATTACCCTTGCATCTCATCATTCACCTGGTCTCATTTCCTTCCCTTACATCATAAAGGAAAGGGATTTTGAATAGGTTAGACAATGTTGGCCTGAAAAAAAAGGACCTTTACCTAACCTCTGCTCCACTTGTAATTAGTTAGAATAAGTCAAAATGTTCAGGTTACTTATAAAACATTATTAGAGAAGATATTCATAAGGGTAGATTAGACTAATTTAATATAATGCTGCCACGATATGAATTATGATCCTACGAAGTCTAACTTCATTTATTATTAGAATAATCGTAGGATCTAAGTCTATGATATTTTTGGATTTCTTTGTTAAGTTTATTTAAAGCATCATAGTTTAAGTCTATTAAAGGTTTCTTTGTATCTACTGGTATGTCTCTATAGCGATGTTGCTGACACTTTTCTTGAGATTAGATGACTTAATACCATGGTATGAAAGAAGTGGAGTACCCCTCCTCCCCTTCCTCTCCCAAAACACCTATCTTGGATTAACTCAAACAAGAGAGGGCATACTAGGAAAACTGGTAACACTTGAGATTCTCACCTGTACATCTAAGAAAAGTACCAACCCCATACATCCCTAGTGCTGCTGTGGAGTGTTTTGTTTGTTGCTATTTATATATTTTGGTGAATTTTTTCCACCGTCACTAAAATGGCAATATTATGTTACTTCTGGGAAAAGTATTGCGAGATTTGTGGAATAATTTAATTGTATCATTTTTTTTCTTCATTGAGCCGAGTCATACTACTTGCATACAGATTTTACCATGCAGTTTTGTTGAAAATTCAAATTCGTTTTAATGTTAAAATAAATCTTTTCTAGTAGTGAAATTGCTTTTGCCTACTGATCCCTAGAGAAGGCCTTGTTACTGTGTGATAAAAAGTAGTTATGATGTTACTTTAATTTTAAAAGTCATAGTTAGGTGTGGAACATAGGCTATAGGATGAAAATAGCAGATGTGGACATTCTTAGAAATTCAGGGGTGATTATACGTTGAGTTTAAGTTGCCCATACTATATGCCATTTGTCCTTCTTAGTTCCACAATCCAACTAATCCTTGCATAATTCATGCAGGTTAAAGAGAGTACAGCAGCTAGTGAGGTAGGCATAAAGAACTCATTGAATAAAAATAAGCAAAAGATGGGCCCTTCCTCCCCCTTTTCCTATGTACCTCTACTTTTCTCTCTGAAGTAATTTTTGTCAAAAAAAATGGAATCTTCCTTACTATGAGCAAAGAATATTATATATAATGAAGTTTATAAAATAAGTTTTTGAGCTTCCTTGGGCAGGCAAAGGGTTGTTGTACCTATAGGAGTATAGGAAGGATCACAAGCACTTAACTTTAATCCACATGGTTATGTGCCAAGGTCCGATAACAGTACGTCATAACTCAAACTTGTAACTTTTAGGTAATGATAAAAAAAAACTTTTCCATTGCACCCTCTACTATTCTGCCATCCAACAGATCGAAAATTAGAACTCTGTCCTAACTTCATCATACTTCAATTCCAGCCTTCAGTAAGTGTCCGATGACAATATATCATACATCAGCTTCGTGGATCGGCGATAAATTATAAAATCCTGAGTTTCGATCTGAAACAAAACATATAACAACCTTCAACAGCTTAGTTTATAGAGGAAAACAACCCTCAAAATTCTGGAATTGAATTTCCTTATGGATAATAAGTGAGAGAAGAAACTACATACATGCACCATTATACTGATGAAAAAGCACGCAAGCAAATAGAAAATGAAAAATATTTCTCCTGCCCTTTTGTACTTGAACCTAAAAATGAAGAACAAGAAAAAGCTCATTCCTTAGAGAGGAGGGACCAAAATCTGCCAGACCTTGATATCACTGTCCAAACTTGAACTGTAGAGGACATATGAAGATGTTGTATCAGGTTGATTGCAATGATCACTTGCCATGGTCAAGCATTTGACCGGGCTTTTGTGCCCTTTCAATACTGCCAAGCAAGAGTAGGATCTCTCAATCCCTCTCCAAATTCTTACTGTTTTATCAGCTGAACCGCTGCACACTAAATCTGACACCACAGCCAAGCACAATATGGACTTGGCATGCCCTCTAAGTGCACCAACAGCCACCATACTGCCACTGTCATCCTTCTCCCAAACCAGTATCGATCTGTCACATGCACCAGAGTACAACACAGATGCATCAGTGCTTAGTGCTAGTGCATTGATCCCAGAATTATGTTTCTCAAGTGTAGCAACTAGAGAATGTTTCTTCTCTCCTGAGCTTTTCCTCCATACCTTGATTTTCTTGTCAGCTGATCCTGTATAAACAAGTCCATCATCAGATAATGCTATCGCGTTTATTGCATCATCATGTGCATTACCTACTGACTCCAAACATTTGAAGTTAGTTGTCTGCCAAATTTTGAGTGTCCTATCCCATGAAACGGAGTAGAGGAGGGACTCATCACTTGACAAGGCGAGTGCTGATACGGCGTCCACGTGATGGACCCATGTGCATTTCTTGTGGCGTCGAACCTGAACATGGTTGTTAGGTGTTAAAAGTTTAAAGGCGCGGTCACTAAGTGTTGGAAGTGTAGCCAAGTGCGTGAACTTCTGGTGATGGTTCTCACTGTTATCTGTTTTCCAGACTCGGATTTTGTGATCTTGATGAGCGCTGATAATTTTATCAGCTAAAACTACTAGGGACTTCACTGCTCCCTTTCCTGCAATCACTATCTTGTCAGTTAGATTGTCCTGATTGAGTTGGGAGTTCATTGTGTTGCGCTTCCACAATCGGATTTCTCTGTCAGAAGAGCCAGTGTATAGGTACTTTCCGTCAAGGGTAAGAGAGGATATGTAGGCGTTGTGGCCTTTTAGGGTAGCAATGCAGTGGTGGTTGGTAGTTGGAAGGTGCTGCTGTTGGTGATCGGTTTGTGACGTGAGAGAAGGAATTGATGAAAGGCTTGGCTGGGAATATAGGGTGGTCGACTCTGGGTGAAGGTGGCCTGAGAGAGATGGATAATCATCGCTTGAGAAAGACGTTAGATGGTGTAGCATTGTTCCCATGAGAGAGAGAGAGAGAGAGAGTATGGTGAAGAAAGCGAACTGAGCTTGATATATAAATAAAGAGTAGGAGCATCAAGATCAGATTGAGGTTAGCGTTTAAGAGAAGGCCTTGATGGTACTTTAGCCAAAAGATGAGCCAATAGACACAACATAGACTATTCAATATGTCAAGCAAGGATGGCCAGTTATCCTTTCAAATTGATGGAAGGGTCATGTGACTTGTTTTGGTTCATTATAAATCGTATACATGAGACTCTCTCTCTCTCTCTCTCTCTCTCTCTCTCACACACACACACACAATATCAGATGCTTCTCACATAGAATATGGCAGCAATCACTTTATCTTTTACATTGTTTTTCCATCTACCTTCTTCCGGGTTGGAAGGTTTTGTCCACATCAATGTGCTTAGCAGTTTAGGCCACCCTGTACGGAAATGGGTCCTTCCACTAAAAACAAAACCCCGTGGCTATGGCCCGTCAACAGATGGAATTTCATCCGATCCGATTTCGAATTCAATTTTAAAACTTCGCACCGAATATACAAATTAATTCTATTTTCACTGCCAATATTTGAATCCATAAAAGTCCAAAAATTCAATCTGATCCAATTAACTCTTAGAAGCTAAATGTTTACAAATTAAATCAGAATTTCTACTCAATTCATCATAGTTTAAATTATGATAAATATAATTTGGACTGCATCATAAGTGGTTTGGGTATTCTTTGAATCCCTTCTGCAACCTTCAAAAATCATATAGACAAAATCATAACTTCGTATTTGACAAATCAGATTATGAACAAAATCCAGTTGATTAATAGACCTACCTCCTAGACACATAATATACTAGGACTCAGATTCCTTCCGTTAGCTCTTTCCTTCAATTTTCCTCAGTACAGTCTTGATGAATGGCATGCGTAGGATTTTGAATTTCAATAAACAAGGATTTTTCCTTCTGAAATTTTTTTTAATAATAGTTAACACTTCACCAACAACAAAATAAATAAAGAAATATCTTGCTCATCAGAATTCAAAATCTTACACATGTCGCTCATGTAGTATCATATTGAGGAAAATTAAAGGAAATGAGTAATAGAGGGGATCTAAACCCAATATACTGCAGTGGTTGTATGGTGGGAACATTGTGTTGAATTATTTAGCCATCCATAGCCTTATATTAATTTGTACAAGTTAGATGGTTACTAGTGTATGGTGCAGATTTCTTTCTCCATCAAGGGAAAATGTTTGCCCCCCCCCCAAAAAAAAAAAAAGGAAGAACAGAGGGGAAATTCTACGGTACCCAAAAAAAAAATTTGGAATTGATATTGTCGATTACTAATTTATATGGTAAAATTATAATTTTAAAAATAAAAGTTAAAACTACTCAAGAGAGATCATGATCATGAAAAATGTGATATCTCTTCTAACATTTCATGATTGATTATATTCTTTAAAATTATAACTTACGCTTTAAAAAAATTATAATTTAATTTTAAAAAATTATAATTTTTAATATTGATACCGCCCGCGGAATTGTAGAAACTCTCAGACCATAGGATGAAATTTTAGGGTCTAATCAATTGATGGATACTAGTTGGGTTTATGGATAAAGGTGGGTGCCCAAAAAAACAAGTGATGGGACAGAGAGGGAGGACTGATAAATGGAAAGCCAAAGGATACCAATGTTCACCATTATGATTTAACTGCGATAGGGGAGAATGACAAAAGCTTTGTTAAGTGATGAGTCCTTACTCCTTTGCTGATGCCGGTAGTGGGCGACAATCCAATTCTGGCTTCTCTCTCAGTGGGTTTTGCACTAGTTTTTTGGACATAATCCAAGTTTTCCGGTTCATGTTGGGTCTTCTCAATTATTGCCCGTTTAAGTATCCCGAAAAACTCGTATAGTAAAAGGGATATACAATCTATGATGTGTAGAAACATGTTTGTAGAATTTAATTATTTTACGTGCGTGTACGTATGTGAAGTGTATATACATTAATAGTTGGGAAAACAGTTGGTTTCTTTGATGTCTTTCACATTTGGTGTCTCCTATAACTGTTCAAAATCAACTAAACAATAAAGGGTGTAGGCGTAGGAGGAGATTCTTTGAAATTTGCTCATCGTGGTGTAGATGGAATCATTCAAAACAAAATAATCTTTAGACTTTAGCTGGTGTTTAACTTATTTCAAAACTTTGAGGTCATCTCCATCCAACATGTACATTGACTTCTGGGTAAGCTCGTTTTTTTTCCGATTAAATATTTTAGCGAGTTATTATTATTTTTTGAAAATGATATTAAAAAATTGTATTTCGTTGTCATACTTTCTCTTTTTGTGTAATGGAATGGCAAGATATGTAAAATTTATTCCGGAAGGTATGATATATAAACCTAAATTATGTGGACCAACTAGACTAATAATGTATTGATATTTGGGACCCACGGAGTAGTCATAATTACCTGAAGCTTTTATATTTAGTGTCCCTTTTCATTCTCTCAAATAGTGTCCCCCCACTTTCTCTATCCCTTCTTTAATGTCGTTCTGCAATTTTTCGAGAACATATTTTAATTTTTACTGTTTTAAATAATGATTTTTTGTATTTTCCTTTCGTTTATTCTGGTTTATTCCCTTCTTTCAACTTCAATTGCGTCTCTAGTAATATAAATACACACTTATAGACCCTCATTAATGAAATTACAAATTCGCTAACTGCCCCGCTTATGTATGTCTTTTACTCTTAAATTAAGATTCTGTTGTATAACCTTTAGTACAGGACATACTCATCAAAAATAGTAAGTGGTAGCTAACCTTTTCTGGAAGTTGAGGCAGTCCTGTCCTTTTAGACCCCATAGATCCCTCCTGAGGCATGTGTACTCTCAAATAGAGTCCCCCATGTTGCCCTTTGCCTTTTTATTAAACTTTTCTGGCTGCCGAGCATAGTCCTTTTAGTGTTGTTTTAATACTACACAATCTAATCTAAAAGTTTAAACTATTGAGAAAGTATCACATAGAACTCCATGTGCTCCCCCTTATGTGAGGCTCTTTTCGGGTGATATGTCCACGTGATTGTTTTGCGATGTGTAATAAGAGAAGATCGTTTATTGTAATTTGTCAAGTTATTACATCAAATAATCGAAAAAACTTAAATTATTAAAGACGAGTATAGTATCATTATTTATTTGATACTTTGATTCCCCGTAGATCCCTCCTGAAGCATGTGTACTCTCAGATAGTGTCCCCCATATTGTTCTTTGCCTTTTTAACTTTAACTTTTCTGGCAGCCGAGCCCCAGTCCTTTGAGAGTCCTTTTACCCCCCATAGATCCCTCCTTTGTGTTTCGTCCAGTACAATGAAAAAGTGAGATGATAAAAAATTGGAAGGACGAAAAATTGAAGGATAAAAAAAATATCATGTTTTATAAAAAAAGAAAGTAGGAAGAATGAAAAAATTGATGGATTAACTTTCCTTTCAACTCACCAAAATTAATCTCTCCAAAATCAAAAGAAAAGTGGATGAAAAGTTAATTATTAGTGTTGGGATGTATCTTATTTTTTTATATATTTTATGTATACTTTAATTTCATATAAAAATACAATAATAAAATATGTATATATATTTTGAAAAAATTTTAAAATAAATTTTAAGAAAAATTAAAAATAATAAAAATAATAAATAATTTAAATTAAAAAAATATATATTTTTTCCATCTTAACTAAGGGTGAAAATTTTAAACTCAACACGATGACACAACTCGAACTCGATACGAAAATAAATAGGTCAACTCGCAACTCGATACGATACAATTAGTTAAATGAGTTAAGTTAGGTTTGACTAATATTCGACACAAATTCGTAATGACTTAACACGAACCTAACACGACATGACTCAACTCAATTGTCACTCATAATCTTAGCCAGCAGAAAAAAAAAATTAAAAAAAAAATAATTATTTTTATTTTCCATCCATCCAACCAAACAAAAAGGAAGGAAAACGTATATTTCCTATTTTTCATCCTTGAATGATAGAAAATGTATTCTTCATACTTTTCATCCTTCCTACTTTTCATCCACCTACCAAACGGAGCATGAGTGTGACTTGATCCATTGACCCCAAAGATGCTAGAGTTCAGTTGGGTTCTAAGATAAATTATGCATTCAAATCCCTAAAAAAAATGGAAAAAGGAAAAACGATTATTTGTTTATGCTCATGAAGAATGTCCTAACAACATATCTTCTAAATTATGACTGTGGCATAAATTCTGTATGCGCGAGTTTTATTATATTATTATTATATTGTCTTAATAGGAATTGTTAGAGGGTCACCAATATGCAAATAGTAGAAGACAAGAGTATTAGTGGGTATTAATTGGCTAAGTAATGGGAATGATGGTGTATGTATATTTTAGGGGTTACAAGAATTAGTAGAGGTAGTAGTGCGTTAATGTAATGTTAGGAGTTATGTGTATCACCATGGGTAGAGCCACATGGGGATCAGGGTGGACACTTGCCCCCCCCCCCCCAACTTTTGGACCACCTTTTATACATTATATTTGCCACCTTAAATTTTGGAAATTTTAATAATTATTTTAGTTTTTTCTTTTTTCAATTAATTAGTTGTCCACACTAACCCTCTAAAATAAATGTGTTAGTTTTGGATTGAGTCAATCATGTGTAACTATCTTGATCTATTTGTATATTGGCGAAAATGTAATATTTCTTTTTATTTAACATAATGTTCGCCACTTTTTAAAAATAATTTTTAGTTTTTATTTACCATTTTTTTAGTAATAGTAGTATATAACCTAATAAAATACGATTGTATACAAAAAATAAAAAGTTGTAACCCAAAAATATTTTAAGTTATTTCGAATAGGAAATTTTTTTATAAGATTGATAATGATCTCAACAAAATTTTGTAACTAAACAAAGACTATGGATTTGTGATTGTATGCATTGATAAAAAATTAGTAAAAAATTAATTTACATTTAATTCATATACAAAATTTTAGATATTTTTAAAAAATTATATTTTATTGAAAGATATAATTAAGTTAAAATGTATTAAAAAAATTATTTTGTGTCTTTTTTGTTAAGATTTTATTTCGGCTAAATAAAAATTATATTTACTATATCACAATAATTTTATCTTGATTCTTACTTTTTTGTCATTCCTGAACTAAATTTTTTTTGTATCAGTTATATTTTGCCCCCTCATAGATATTTTTAGCTATGCCCAGCGTATGACTTATATAAATAAGGTATGTGACATAGTGCCAAAATTAACTAGAAGTTAAAGAGTTCAAGTTGAGTGTGATTTGTAATCAACTTGAATGAAATTATTTTTTCTTTTATTGTTTATATTCTCTTATTTTTTCTTCCATTTATTTCTAATTCTGAGCAATTCTTTTTAACCAAAATAACATCTGATTAATTACAACACGCAAATCTGAATGAATCTCAAGCTGTTAATCCCCAAGCTCAACCACCAACCTTGGGTCCAGTGCTTTTTTGGAAAACTGTAGTGACATCTAGTATTACTACATCATGTGCTTATGTATGGCAAAAGATGAACAGGCAATTAAGGTAGTTGGGTACCAGCTAAGTAGATATTTATGCTAACTTTGAATGCATCTCAAGGTGGTTGATGTTGATATCATATCAACTTTCACTAATGCAATTGAAAATTTTGATGAAAACCACCTTGAAAATGGTTTTCTGAATGGAGAAAAACTTCTTTTCCTCTTTGAAATAGCTGGTAAAGGACTTTCTTATCTTTGAACAAATATAAAAGTTTAAGACTCATAATGCTTCTAAGAAGCTTTTCACATTACCTCCCACAGCTTTCTTTTTTACACTTCTAGATTACTTATCTTTTTGAGTCACTGAATAGATCACACTTGATTATTTTATCATGAGGCTTACACACAAATATACAAATATTTTTGGGTTAAAGATGATCATTACTGTCATGGTTAAAATATAATCATGGTGGTCACTATTTTTGGGTTTCACATGTGTTCTCCTTAGACCAAATATGAGGCTTTAGTCTTGGAGTCTCTTCCTCCTTTCATAGAGCTGAATAACATTACTGTTTTTTTTTTTTATATGATTTCTATTTTTAAGTGTAGGGAGTGCTGTCTCATTGGAGGTAAGCTCACTCTAAAAAAATTAGTTTATTGTGAGGACTTTTTGTGACGAATAGGGAAAAATATCGTCAAAAAAGGACATTCCATGACCAATATTATATTTCGTCACTAATTCTCTACTTTCAGCAATGAAAATTTGTATTGGTCGCCAAAAACTTTCAGAGAGACCAACCTACCGTGATAAAATCGTAGCGAATTTCTTTTTTTTTTTGTCGCAAAAAACCTTTAGCGGCAAATTATATACTTTCGGTGACGAATTTTTCTACAGCACAATAGACATTTTTCTTGTAGTGCTGATCACTTCAAAATATTCACTCTCAGATGGTGTTGGTTAGTTTGAGTGCTCTACAAGTCACATAGCTTTCTCAGTGATAATTTACAACAAATGAAACTTCAAGTATTGTTCATAGTACCCAACAAAATAACTTAGTTTGTTTAGTATCGTAATCATCTGAAGCATTGATTCCGGTCTTCTTTTCCAACCCAAAGAACTACTATCAAAGATTCATTATAAATTACTCGAAGAGGGCTTCTCAACTGAAAAATATACTAAAAGACATAGGCGTCGATTATGCCACTGCACTTTTCTCTCTCTGGATGATATTATTGGGATTTAATCTGGGGTTTACGCTCCAAGTGTTTCCACCGTTGATTCCTCATCTTTGAAGAAAAAAACAAGAGTAAGCATGTCGGGTCCACAAACTTGTTGATAGTGGCGTTAGTGTTTAGAGCTATGAAATTTAAGTCAACCATCCTGTCACCGAAAGTATCTATCTAAGAACCCTACTAAGTCTCTTCTGATCATACTCTTACAACTTCCCCGATTAAACGTCTCAACTAATCTCACCAAATGCAACGTCTGTATGGTTATATAGATATGCAAGGATTGGCAACGGGCTGGCCTGGGCTGGGGCGGTGTCTATCATTGAATCGGGCAAACGGGTCAGTCTTTCCAGCAAAACTGTAACACCCTAAAATTCGGGTGTATGTAATTATCCGATTGATCATTCATCGACCCGTGAAATATTGGTGGATGTCGTGTAATTCGATACCACACCGTTATGCCCCATTTTTCGGGATCCATAACTTAACAAAATTTGGGCAAAATCTCATTTGTACGAGGAGCTCTACCCAAAAACGCAACCTGTACAATATTGACCACATTGGGTCTATCCATCCATTCACAATTGTATAGTCTCGAATACTACCATAATCATCATCAGTACATACATTTATTCGTAAAAAAATAAATGTCTCAAAAGAGTCTCATATACATGCATTTGTAAATATAAACAAATGTTTGTTACAAAAATTATACAAAGCCAAAAGTAAGTATAAACAAGGGACTATAATATCAAAATAAGAGCCACCGATCGGCTCTGTAGTTAAAACGGGCCTATGACCTCACCTTCGGTGGACACCTGTGCGACACTTGAAAAATGTTTCCATAAAGGGTGAGTCAACGCTCAATAGAGTAACTCCTATAGAAAATATCTCTCAACTTAAATGCATATGGAATGTCATAAATCATGTTATGCCATGAGATGAGACTCACCCAAGCAATACCAACCCCGAGCCTCATCCTGAGCTCCCATAACACATGCAATGTTTTGCGTATGTATCCAGACATTCCAAGCCCCCATCATTGGTGTTATGTACACTCAATGACAAATTAATTCATTTTCTTGTGTTTTTGTGTGGAGGTGATTTATGGTATTACACCAATGGGACACCAACCATCAATGGATCTTCAAGACATCCCACCTGCGACTCCGCTTTCACCGTTACACTTTTCTGGAATTTCATTACCGGAAAGTGTATAAACCAAGTAAGCGGGTTTTGCACCCAAGGGAGAATCTAGCCCTTTTTGCTATCCCCAACACATTTATCCATTTAATTTCCCGTGCGACTCAGCTGAACCTTTGTGCGACTTTTTCGAGTCCATGATCAACCACCTATGTGGTGATTGATTTCATACCATGCATACACTCCCACCCATGTCAATGCCCATGAATGTAGTGCTACTCATGCATAATGCAATACAATGTCCATTACATAATAAATACAATATAATGACATTTTAACACTATCTCCAGCATGTTATGTAAGATAATCAACTCAACTAACATACTTGTATTCACCTAGACATTTAATCAAATACCTAAAGAGCATATCAATTTACACAACTAGCATGCTATGACTTTTAACATGACAACATATTTATTAATTATATAAACATAAGCACAAGTCCACCAAAATAATCATATGTTAAATAATCTTTTAACATATATATTATTTCATAATCACATAATAAGTTAATAATTTTATTAAACTTGATATGCCATTAAAACATAAATAATGCTAATATACAATTAACATGTTTTAAACCATTAACATTAACTTACACCAAGTTAATCATAATTGGATTTTATTAATTATAAGGTTAATTATAAATCCTATATTTGACCCACTAGTTACACTAGGTAAGACCTAACATATGATATACACTCATAGCCTACCCATTCCATATGTCATATTTTAAGTTAAAATTAAATCTAAATAGGAAAAACCCAACCTCTCGTAGCGTAAGACCACTTACTAGAACGCTAAGGAAGCCCAAATTTAGCTTCCTAAATTTTAGGCCTAGATTATTGGCTTTGATATTCTTTTGGAGAAAAATACGATATTTGGTGTGGTTGCGTAGCTCTCGCTAAGTAGAGCAACTTTAGTTCTTGGCCCGAAACGATCAAACGGTCCAATCTTCGTAGATCTGAGAAAAAAGAAAAGAGAAAAAAAAAAAACAAAACACTCACTTTTCTCTCTCTAACTCTCTGTCTCGCCGTTTCTCCAACAAAACCAAAAATGGAAGACTTTGTCTTCCATATAAATTTACTAGTTATAACTCGCGTCTGAAAACACGATAAAATATAAAATTTGAACATCCAAAAAATAAATTCCACTATATTAAATTTTTTTAAAATAAATTAACTATAAATTAATTAAATAATAAATGATTAAATATATGATAAAAATGAGTGGTGTGATATTTTTAGGAAAAAAATATATAAATGATTAAATATGTGATAGAAATGAGTGATGTGATTTGACGTTTGAATCTAACAAAAAGATGATGGGTGAGGTAAGTGATTGGTGATAGTTTTGAGGAGAAAAATATGATTGGGATAAAATTGAAACACACTTCTGTTTTATTATATAGATTTTTTTTTTAAATTTATGTTTTTGACCCGTAATTTAACAATTAATTATTATTTTACCCCTTTAATTATGATTTTTAATAATAATAATAATTTTTTTTTTCGGGTTTTACAAAAACCATAGTCCATGGTACTACCCATGGACTAACCACGGGTTGTTGACATGGGTGGAATGGATCGATGAGCTTTCTGGTCACTCTATAAAACTCGAGTCTTTTGCTGAGTCGTCCGTATATTGCAAGTTTTTACTGACGTGTTTATATTGGAAAATGATTTTCGATCGCAGACTTTATTTTGATTTACTTGTAATCATTGATCGCTAACCTAATGAAATAAAATTGAACGGTGAAAGAACAAAACTTTACACGCGTTAATTTATGATTGATCAAACAAAAGAATGGTGCCAAAATCAATCAAACTCTGCCTACACCCACCTTAAAGAGTATTTCCATGCATGCATGATGAAAAAATGGGGTCTTCCAAGCACTTCAATATTCCTAATGAAGAAACAAAACAAACGAGGCATTATGTATGGCCCTTGTCCCAACTGTTGTCTGAAGGACCCAATGACCAGGACAACAGCTATTGAATCAGAAAGCATTATAATTCATGCACTAGGATAGGGTATCCTATAGTTGTCACCTATCTTTTCGATTCATGGATCCAATATAATTTGTCGGATAAGATAATATTAACTTAACTTAAGAAAATTATAATTATCCAACAACAAACAGATGCGTACAACCATATGTACAATGGTTTATTCGAGTCTCCCTTGTGAAATTCGAACTTCGGATCTCCCAAATAGTTGTCCTTGAGGCCTTTCCACTCAAGCTGCCTAATGAGTTCTCAAGGATCATTTTAGAGCGAGAGAGAGAATGTTGTTTGAGATGATTAACTAATTGTGGAAAAGTAAAAATTAAAATAAATAATGTAGAATAAAGGGGCTCGGAATAAATCTAAAGCACCACTATTATTTGAATGTAGTAGTATGGTTATTGAATTTCGAATTGCTCTTTGTTTTTGCATCTGCGGACCCTACTGTCTATGAGAGCTTTTTGTTAATGAAGTATGAACCCCAAAAAAAAAAAAAAAAACAAGTGGCCACCTTCCCCTAATGGGATCGTTACCTAGGTTGCCATTATTATGCTTCCTTTTTATTAATTATAGCGCTTTAATTTAGTAAAAAAATATCTGATATTGTCCCGGCCTGCGAGGGGGTGGTTAATTGAGAATGTGTATATAATTTTTTTTTTTTTCAGAAAGCCTAAAAGACAATGATAATGAAGAATGTGTCGGGTATTAAGATGTTCATTTTTTTTCAATTTATATTTAAAATGTGACATATTTTTTGAAATTTTTAAAAACTTTTTAATCACTATGCTGCGATCTTGCCTGTTGGGCTTTCTTCCTAACCCTTAATTGGAACAAAAACCAATTATATTGCTCTATTCATTGGGCTGTTAAGTTTACCTCACTACCACTTGATGGGTTTGGGCTTTCTAGTTGACCTACATACCGTTTGGATTAACAGCCCAGTGCCGAGTTAGCAATGACTTCTACAGAGTTGTGTGAAGTTTTTCACCTTTTTTTTTGGGGGGGGATTCCTAGGAGTTGTACCATGTAATCGTCGTCGCGTCACGTGGTATTCTTATTCATAACAAGTCAAAAAGTCAATCCCACATATTGTAGTGCCTACGTCTCCACGTTATTTGGCTGCCAACCCATGTAAAAAAGTGGGGTCTAATTTATCCATTTTATTGTATTTTTAATGGATAGTGACATTGGTGACGTGTAAGACCATTGTATTGAATATTTTTTGGAAGATTATGTAGCAATCCCTCCGGGAATACTGGTATAATTGTATTAGTAATTACTTAGGAGGTAAATCTATAATTTATTGAAATATTAATGGGGGATAAAATATAATTTCCCAGGCATGGCATCAACGAGACCTTATTGAGCCCCATGTTACAGACAGACTTAAAAAGATGGCTTGAACAATAATTTCATTTGAGGAGTTTCATATGCCAAGCTAGTTTAAAGATTGCTACAGGTTATGAGGAAAAAGCAAGAATTTCATTCACATTAGCAAATGAGTAATTGCTGTTGGAATTTCACTCCCTTGATAATTATTATTATTTTTTTTTTGTTTTAATGGTCATGAGTGTCCGGGTCAGCTTGTACACATCTTGACAAATCCCTTCTTCGGCCTAGTTAAAGGTAAATCATTCATGTTGGGATTAGGGTATTCATAAAAGATAAACATCTCATGAGTCGGTTCTAAAAATTTGCCGAGATTCAAATTCAAGATTTTTGAGTTTATAACTCGTTTCTACTGTTACTTAAACTACCTTGGGATTAGCTGGATCTTGATAATTAACAAGTTCCAATAATTTCATAATAAAAAATACTATTATTAAACAATCTTAGTGGGACCAAATGAATTGCCACATTATTAAGATAAGATATCAGTTAAGATTTTTAGACCTCAATAGGATTACTCCTAACAAGTAGTGGCATGTTTTTTTATGAAAATTCTCATATTTACAAGGATTTTGCTACCCCTCCCTCTACACATCAAGTAAATGTTGGGTTTAACGGTGATAGTATGTCACAATTGTCTCATAGTGTCACTATTTAATGATAAATCTATAAATGAATAAGATAAACTCCAATTGGTAGCTATTTTTTTACATGTACAAGATAATTTTTAAATTAAATGGAGTCTACTTGCATACATGTTAGTTTGGTATTCAATGGTGACATAAGTGTCATCGTTACATTTAATATTTTTCAAACTTTTTAATATTTTTTTAAATTGCACTCTAAAGAGATAATCATTCTTATAAGTTCACATCTGAATTCAAATTCGACTCTAGTTTGATCATGTTAGACCATCTTTACTAAAAACTCAAACTCTTATTCAAATTTGAGTAAAAATAAAAAATAAAAAATTTAATTTGATATAGATTTCTCTAATAGAGAAATTCAAATTTATAAAAAGAAAAACTCAAATTTAGATGAAAACAAACCTAAATTTAAAAGAACATTTATTTCTCTTATTTTATTTTTCACTATGCTTATACATTTTAAAAAAGTGTGCACGTAATAACTTTTAAACATGGTTGCTCGTACCATTATACAAACAATAGATAAATGTGATTACCAAAACACGCAAGAAAGCCTACGTAACGGTTTGCGAATTGTGGTCAAATTAGGCTAACACCTACATAACAAAACCTAGTTAAGAATGAATCAATCTGTCCAGAAGGCACCGGCAGAGTTTCGTCGTCAGTAATGACGGCAAGGGCGAAGTTTCTTTCCTTCCACCTTCACCTTATACAAGCATGGGAGGCGTGCGCGTTGGCGGTTCTTTCCTGACGATTGCATTACATGCTTATGTGAATTTACACTACTGCCCTTGCTATTGAAAAGAACAATTCTTCTTCTTTTTTCTTTTTTCTTTTTTTTTTATCCCTTTTTGGAAACTCAGTGACTCGAAATTAGAGTTGGCAAATTCATAAAACATGATTTGCAAATTTTGAATGATTATTATGGTACAAAGTTTGAAATTACATGACAAGTTATGATTTAATGAATGTTAATTATAATTTTATTTAGAGTTAAGTAACGACGTAAAAGATTAGTCATGACTCAATTGAGTTTACTGCTATTTCCAAATAATTAGGATAAATATCAAAATATCAGTATCAACTCTATGATTTGAGCACCGATTTTACACGATCCTATTCTGTTGTAATATCAAGTGATTGAATCATAATCTCACTTGATAAAGTTATAGTCAGTTCAAAGTGTGCCCCTGACTGACGGCCATTGAAAATCCCCCCCTCTAATTGAACTCATAACCATATTAGGTTTGATCCTTTTTTGAAAAAGTTCCTTGTCACATAGAAAAAAAAAGTTAATAATATTTTTTATCTATAAAATATACATTTTTTTGTTAGTTTGATCATTAAAGTATTAATTTTTTAATTTGGTCTCTAATTAGATAATTTGTTAAGTTTTTTTGATAGAATTAATCACATATCACTTTTTTAGACAGTATTATGATGCCCAACAAATGATCATTCAGTTAAAAATTTAATAGTCTGTCTATTTAGGGATCATTTTAAAATAAATTGAATATTTTAGATACTAAATTAAAAAAAATTATATTTTAAAAATTAAACTGACAAAAAAATACATATTTTAATGACTAAAAAAAGAAGAAAGGAAGGGTGTTTTGGCCTTTCGAGAGGATTGTTGACATCAAATATCACCGTCCGCGTCCACGCGTGATGTTTTTCCAGAGAGCCAAGATTTTGGTCATCGCCACACGGAAAAAGCTTGTCTATAAGAAGATAGGTAGAGAGCTTCCAATTCCCAAACCAATCCCTCCCACTCTCTCACCTTCATATCTTTCTCGTTCTCTATCTCTCCTTTGTTTGTGTTGAAATTAATGGAAGGAAACAACTCGTATACATCATGGGCTGATCAATGGGACAACGGTCCAGACCCAGTCTACGAGACCAAGAAGAGCAGTTCTGGTGGTGGTGGTGTGACTGCCAAATATGGGAAGAAAGTTGGAGAGGGGCTTGGGAAGACCAAAGATGTGGCTTCAACTGGAGCGAAGAAGATCAAAGAAGGAACCTCCATGGGCATTCAGTGGATCAAACACAAGTACCAGAAGACCACCCAGAAGCACTGAATACACACACAAGCATATCACACAGACCGCTTTGTGTACATCTCCCGTGGGACAGGCTTTGTTGATCTTCTTTTTCTGTTGTATACATTTTTTGATTCATTTATTTTTATGTACCATGAATTAACTAGAAAGATTTTTGTGATATCATGATTCTGTTTTCCTAGTATCCTAATTTTTTTTTTCAATTTACTACACTTCTTCATTAGATCAACTTATTTATGTTCTAACCACGTGATTTTTAGACTCGTAACTACTATGCGCATCTCGGGTCAACTAAGGCTTGTTTTATAAAATTTAAAATATGGGACTTTCAAAAATTGAGTTTAAAGCTGTTGGAAAAATGAATTAGAAAAATAAAATGAACAGCATAGTGAAACGTGAAGTAGATTGTTCTCTTAACACAATTTGCGCCTTTTTATAAAAGAAACACAATGTAAAAAGTAGCACCGCGTTATCTACAAGATATAACAGTCCAATTTTATAAAAGAAACACAATACAAAAAATAGTTGTGCGTTGTCTACAAGATACAACAGTCTAATTAACCTATTAATACAATAAGAAAGAATATAATACACATGAAAGTTTATTTAACTATTCCAAAAAAAATATATATATATATATATGACTATTATATTCTGGTCGAGAGTTTTAAGGTCTCACTTGTCTCAATGGATAAATAGTACTAGCATACATATAAAATATTTTTAAAAATTTAGGCGACGTTTCTCTAATAAAAGTGCTGTTATTAAAATACTCTAGCAAAAGCTTCTCTTGATTCTACATTTGAGGTCTCAGCTTCTTCCAAGAAACATATAGCTAGTATCCAGATTTAATTGGGTACTTTCTCTTGGGATTTAGAAAGTGTTGAAACTTGTCCGATATCTGTATTACAAGCCAATTAAATATCTGTCTTTCGGTTAAGTAATTGGACTGAGATTATTTAAAAGATGTCAATAGGTTTCAAGAAAAACTGCAAACAGATACTAGTTACTAGTTTTGATGCACAAATGTTAATCATACCCCACAGGCATAAGAAAAACAGAAGACATAAGAATGTTTAATTGCCATTTGCTTCCTAAATATGAGCAATGCTCTGTTGATCAAATTACTTATTAAATTTTTATATTCTAAATCAGTGTAGGTATAGATGGATCAGTGGGGTCCACTAAATATTCAATGTATTGGATTTTGACACGAGCAATGCTATGCTGCACAAATATTTATCCAAATTTTGTATCTCAAATCAATGCAGGTGATTGGATTAACGAGGTTCACTAACTCCTCCGAATATTGAATGCATTAGATTTTGACATATCATTTAGAATACAATATTTGGGCAACAATTTGTGCAGCACAGATTTATTCTTTTGACACATCATTTCAGATACAATAGTCAATAAATAAATTTATGCAACACAATTTTATCCCCTAAATATTTGATTAGATTTGAGTGCAATATGGTGTTTAATGTATCATGAGTAAGCTTTGTGATTGCTAGCTTTTGCATGTCTACCATTTCCGGGCAGAGTCAGGATTTTCTCTCGAGGAGGCCAAATAATGGTATAATAAAAATTTTTTATTTAATGTAGATCATTCATATGACATTTATATGTATACTAGTTATTGTCTGTGCTTGAAGGCACAAAATAATAAAAAATAGTAAACAATAAATATATTTGTATTAATATCTAAAATCAAATCACAAAATATAGAGGAAAGATAAATGAATTTAAGCATCGGTTGTAGTGGAGGAGAGAGCTGATGGATGACAGTGATGATGGTAGGAGACGGTGATAGTTGTGGTGAGCGACAATAACTGTGGTGGCGGTGGTATTGGTGGTGGTAGCGATGGTGGTGGTGGTGGTGGCCGCGACGGTGATGGCGATAGTGGTGGTGGCGATGACGGTGGCAGCGACGGCGACGGTGGTGGTGGTGGCGGCGACGACAGTAATGGTGGTAGAGGTAGTGGTGGGATGATTTCAAACACTATTTTTTTTAAAGTATTTATGAAAAATAATTTATAAAAGTGCTTTTAAAAAGTCACTTCAAACACACCCTTAGGAGTCTATTTTTCTTATTAAATTTAGGGTGTTAATATTAGCCGTTAGATTAAATTTAAAGTAAAATTTAAATTGATCTCAACCGCGAATAGCAAAAGTCATTTTGTTTATCTTTTGAGATTTAAATTGTAAGCTACTTTATTATATAGACTAGTAATTGTCTGTGCCTGAAGGCACATAATAATAAAAAATTGTAAACAATAAACATATTTATATTCATATCCAAAATCAATTCACAAACATAGAGAAAAGATAAAGAAATTTAAGCATCAATTTGTAGTAGTACTAAGACGTGGTGGGTGACAGTGGTGGTAGTAGGAGACGGTGATGGTTGTGGTGGGTGGCAATGACCGTGGTGACGGTGGTGATAGCGACAATGGTGGTGGTGGTGACAGCGACAACGGTGGTGGTGGCGGTGGCGGTGGCGGTGGTGGCAACGACAACGATGGTGGTGGCGGTGGTAGAGGTGGTAGAGGTAATGATGAAGTTGTTTCAAACACTACTTTTTAAAAAAATATTTATGAAAAATAATTTTTAAAAGTAATTTTAAAAAGTCACTCTAAATACACCGTTAGGAGCCTATTTTTCTTATTACATTTAGAGTGTTAATATTAACCGTTAGATTAACTTTAAAGTAAAATTTAAAGTGATCTCAATTGTGAATAACAAAAGTCATTTAGTTTATCTTTTGAGATTTGAATTATAAGTTACTTTATTATATAGATATAAGAATCAATCTCACACGGTATAGTATAATTATTATTTTCAATAAAATGAATAAAGTTAATCAAAAGTAGTTGAATTATTATACGTAAAAGTCAAATTAATTACACAATTAATATTTTAAAATAGTCTTAAATTTACAAATTTTTATAATAACAAAATTTAATAATTTATCCAAATTGTCACAATTGTATTAATGTGATCTAATGAATAGTAAAGAGAATAAAATAAAATTAATATTATAACTTAAAATTAATATTATAATTTAACATATAAATTATAATTTTAAGAATTTGGGGCATGGCTCCGCCACTGTACTCTACCCTTCTTTTTTTTTCTTAAAATATCATGCCGATATTTTATTTGCCATGATTCATCAACTTTTATGTATTCATAATTTTTTTTTATAAACAACAAGGGATTTAACAATTTCAAAGTGTTCGAACCCCATATTAAGTAGAAAATAAATTGAAACATAATCATTAATAACTTCATTAAAAACCTCATAGGATACAAAGAGATTATTTGAATAGTCATGAGTGACATTGTGTTATGGTTAATCTTATCAGTTCCTTACCCCATGCAACTAGATAAAATTGTGCTCTTCAGATTTATTTATCAAATCTTATATCTTGATTAGGGGTGTCGATGGACTAGGTTGCCCACATGTATCGTTATCCAGTCCGAAAAAAATAGGTATGAAATCCAATAGGTCTGATAGTTGGCATGTTCGAACCCGAATCCAATATCCTTAAAAAGAGGGTTTGAGTTTGTCCCCAAACTATTATTCGGTCAGAAACCCGGCCCAATAGCTCACCTTAAAAAACCCGTTAAAACCCCGCCCAAGAGCCCACCCACACTTCATTTAAAAAAAAAATATACTTTCAGATCATTAAATTTGAAATTTTAAAATAAGTCTCATAATGTTAGAATTTGAAGTTTTAAAAATTTAAATACTATAAATAATGTATTATTTTATTTTCTATATATTAAGCGTACAAGTTTTAAAAGGTAGAGCAATACAAAATGATAGATAAGTGAATAGGTGTCACCCTAGTTGGAATGTATTCATTCTATTGAATGTAGTTCATCCCTTAATCGAAAATAAAATTATTCATTATTTTATTTTTATTCATTTTGACTCTACTTTTAATTCAAAAATATAATTTACACAAATATTAAGTTAGAAAAATATTTATTATTTTAAATAAAGTCGTATATAAAAAAATCCGCGAGCAAGCCTGTCCACAGGACCACTCAATAGGCTCGCGAGTTAGGCTGCGGGTAGTCTACCTCTACTCGCAGTCTAGTCTGACATGCCTGATAACTCACTTGGATAAGAGCTTAAATTTACACTACTCAGTCCCTGCCCTAAAAAAAATTTCACGGGCCTATTCCGGCCCATGGACACTCCTAATCCCAAGTGATGTGTCAAAATCTCACACATTATATATTTTGTGGAGTTAGTGGATCATACTAATCTAACCACCTGTATTGATTTGTGATACAAATTTTAAGGAACAATTTGATCCACATAAACATTGCTCAAGTGATTATTAGTAATCAAATGGCTAGGTGATAAATATATCAATGCACTCTTTTTGTCCATGAATGTAGGTATGACGTGCTGAGCCATGTATATCTTTGTATTTTTTTCTTTGCTATCTTCGGTTCTTATATTTAAATGATTGGCTTATGCTTAAAATTAAATACTTAATGAATTAAACTTGTTTGGTAACATTAAACTCATATTACGTAATACTTTAAGCACTTAAAAATAAGCTAAAATTTTAAATAACAAACCATTTACTTATCACTTAATGCTGAAAATGTTAATTAGTTAAAATTTTATAAATTTATCAAAATGGATAAACATATTATCAATGTATTTTACATTCTTAACTTTTCATTATCCACCACCCACTACCATTATGTTATCGTCGCCACCACCACCATTACTCCCACTACCATTGTGTTGTTGTCGCCACCTCCATCATCATTATGCCACTGCTACCATTGTCGTCGCCACCCCACCACTAATACTACCAAATCCACTGTCGCCACTGTCATTATGTTGTCACTGCCATGGTGGTGAAAAGAATAAGGTAATTATAATGAAATAGTTTAAAATAATAATAAAATAATAATAATAAATTATTATATTTGTTTTTACCATCTCTTTTAAAATTTTTTTTTTTCTGTTTCTACATTAATTCCAATATATACAAGAAAAATGTTAAAATCAAGGTATTTTGGAAAAAAAAATTCAAAATTGGCCAAAAAAGTTGGGTGTATGGCTACGATACCAAGCCTCCATTAATCTCGGCCATCAAAGTTGATCTGAATGATTTATAATTATTGATTAAAAATAATAATAATTTATAAAATAAAAAATATGAACGCGATATATTTTAATTGGTCAAAAAATAAAAATAAAAATCTTACCTTATGCCGGTGAGCGGTGTGATACATATACTACATTATTTATTAAATGTCATTGACTATTAAGAGTATTTTTCTATTACTAAATGGTACACACGTGCGTTGCACGTAAACCATTTGAATTTATATATTATCTATTATTGTAAAGACTTGGTCACTATTAAAATTTGATTAAATAAGTGGTAATGAACTATATGCATTTTAAACCTACTTGTGAGCACAATTAAAGTTTTACAAACAAATCTTATATTCAAAGCAATTTAAGTAATATAATGCTCTTGAAAAGAGGATAAAAATCTAAGTCAAGATAATCCAAAATAATTGTACATAGTAGTTATTAAGAGTCTTAAAGCAACTCATACATGAAAGGGTTAGATTCAGAGTTAAAATTTCCCTCTTAGTGATACATAAAGGTCTAATATAAACAATTGCAAAAAGAAAACTACAACAATTAAGACCAAACACTATTAGCTCGTTTACTAGCGTATTCAGAAATGATTAAATATTAGATTATATTATTTTTTATTTAATTGGGTCTAATACTTCGTTTGATAAATAAATTTGATACCGTATTAATTTTAAAAACGTATATTAATTATATATTTATTGTATATTTTTTTTTTTACGATAGACATGCATTATGAAGGTCTTTTAATACCACCAAAAAGGATGATATTATAATCTAACTCAAACTTATTATTTTACGCATTTACTATTATAGCCCCCGAGTGATAAAATCAAGTTGTCATCAATGTAATAGACACCGATTGAGACTATTTCAATATTAATACGATGAAATAATTCTCTAACCAAACAACTGAGTGAATTAAATAACTACTATCCAAAGCTTATATTAGACATTCAAATGGTAAGCTTGATTTTGAACTTTAGAGTATATCGGACCTACAAAAAAAAGTAATATAAAATTATAATTTTTTTATTAAGATAAAATCATATTTTTTAACGGTTATATTAACATATATCAACGAAAATGGATTACGTGTTGCACGTGCACAAACGCCACGAGATGTAGGAGTAATATTCTAAATGTAAAGGGGGTCCAAATGATTAAGTGACAAGCATGAAGGGATATAAGTATAATTTATCAATTTAGTTTTAGGTGCACATTGATACAAATTTCTATTTTTGAAGGTGCAAATTGAGATTTTTTTTATTTGGGGGTATAGATTGATACAAATTTTTATCTTTGAGAGTACAAATTAAAATTTTTTATCTTTGAGGGTGCACATCGATACAAATTTATATTTTTGAGGGTGCAAATTGAAAGTTTTAATCTTTGGGGGTCTAAATTAATATTCGAACTATCTTTTAGGGTGTAACTTATAATTAATCCTAAATAATTTAAGTAGATCGGTAGTGATCAATAATCATTGGTTGCATACCAATAGAATAATAACTAATTATGTATTCTCCTGTGTAAAATATATTTTTGTGGTCAATTAAAAGTTTTTTTACATCTATATAATAAAATAACTTACAATTGAAATCTCAAAAGATAAACAAAATAACTTTTGCTATTCGCGATTGAGATCACTTTAAATTTAACTTTACAGTTAATCTAACGGTTAATATTAACACTCTAAATTTAATAGGAAAAATAGACTCTTAATGATGTGTTTGGAGTGACTTTTTAAAAATATTTTTATAAATTATTTCTCATAAATATTTTTTTTAAATAATGTTTGAAACCGCTCTACCACTATTTGTACCACCACCACTACCTCAACCACCACCACTGCCACCACCCCTACCGCCATCACCACCATCACCACCCACCAGCACTGTCGCAACCGTCGCTGTTGCCACCACTAGCACTGTCGCAGCCATAGCCGCCATCGCCACCACCACTCCCACCCACCACAACTATCACCGTCTCCTACCACCATCACTACCGCCCACCACCTCTCACCCTTATTATAACCGATGTTTAAATTCATTTATCTCTTTTTTATGTTTATGATTTGATTTTGGATATGAATATAAATATGTTTATTGTTTACCATTTTTTACCACTATATGCCTTCAAGTACATGCAATAACTAATTTATTGATATAGATAGATAGATATAGACATAGATATATGAACATTAGAGCCAATCAGCAAGACAATTTATTGATGTAGAAGTCCAAAAGTTCTCCTTAGCATTGTGATTGAAGGGAGAATATGAAAAATTTATTTTAATGTTGTCATTATGTATTTTTAAAGGTTATTATTGAAGATCACATATTTTTATCACCTTTTAATATATGATAAAAATGTCATAATACTATTGTTTAGGGGTAAAAAAAATAAATAAATATTTTTCAAGCATGTAGACATTTTAAAGTAGTATAGATAATAGAGAATTCATTGGAGTTGTCAAATACAACAATGCTATGGTGACAAAGGTTTTTTATCAAATTTTTTATCCCAAATTATGTGGTATAATTTTCATCATCAAATAAATAGGTTTTATTAATATTTTCTTTTATCACAACGTCCCATTAATATTGAATAATGGAAATTTTGACATATTACTTAGGATAAAAAATTTGAGAAGAAACTTAATAAGCATTCTATTTTAAAAAAATTATATTTGAAATAGTAAATATTATTGACATGGTGTAATTATCTAATAAAAAAAATAAAAATAGTAAAATAGAGCTCCCTTTTTATTATAGAGACAGTTATGTATCACATGATTAAGTAATTATGAATTGTAATTAAACTTATTTATTGATTTATTTACTTATTATTAAACCGTTATCCCATGAATGCCCACATAATATAGCGGTTATTTCTACTTAGGATAAAGTGGGGATGATGCTATTCCCAAAAAGAAAGGATCAACACCACTGATACAGTATAAAAGAGCCCACCATAACTCACCTAAATCAAAGATCAAACCACACAAACGTAGCCGCACTCGGGCGAGATCGAAGCAGTCCACGGTAAGAGAGTAAGTGAGTGAGTTCAGTCAACCTAGCGATTGAGTTAATGGCGATCCCAATACCATCTCGTCAGCTATTCATCGATGGCGAATGGAGAGAACCTGTCAAGAAGAATCGTATCCCCATCATCAACCCCGCCACCGAACAGATCATTGGTAATTTTACTCTACTCTCTCTCTCTCTCTCGGTATATATATATATATATATATATATATATATGCTAATAAGTTATGCAGATCATTTCTCCGGTAATTGTCATTTCAATTTGTTCATAAGTATTGTTTAGCACTTTATTTGGTCTGAGAAAACTGGGTAAACTGCAGCATATGTAGGAAAATTTCTGATAATATTTTTTGACGATGCTTTAGTTCAGGGGGCGGAGCCAGGATTGTTCCGTAGCGTGGGCAACTTACAATCCATTAATTGGCCTAATTAGGCTCAAGTTCGATACTTTTTCCTTGAATTTTCACCATAGGATGAGGCTATTCACACCCCAAAAATATCCATCCCAAACCCATTAAATTATCTAATATAAAACTACTAGCAGTAATATTAGAGATAGATTAAACCTGCCCCAATCTATATCCACCCCATTTAGTATCTAGTAATGCTCTATAAGCATGGCTAACAGTAGACAAACTGTTAAACTTAAATGGCTTAAAATTTCTAAATTGTCACCAAAAACTCTCTCCCATGGGAGAAGAGGAGCTGATGCATTGCTTCAAAGCCAAACGAAGTTATGTTTTCATAAAATTGCGCCCAAAAAATACAGGCAACAATGTAATGTATTGCTTTGAAACTATCCGAGTATGTGTCTGGTAAATAACTGTGTAATATGCGATGTTGAGAATGTTGATGGCTTAGTTTGAGAATATGATCTCAAATTCAACAAAATACAGTGCTACCATCAGCTAAAGAATTTACGTACAACGACAGAAACTATGTTTTTTCAATTCAACGCAATGATAGCAAATGTCACTTAGATTCAAGAGCAGTTGTACTGACTTGGAAAAAAGGAATTTGAAGTGAAATACCACGCACAGTTTTCCTTGAAATTTCTTTCTTGTTAGAAAACAAAAGAAAAATTAAAATTTGGAGTGTATGGGCAATGCATAAGTCTTTGGGGCTCCCATATAATTATGGTTACTAACATACTTGCTCATTTTCTCATGGTTTTTGTTTGCAGCATTTTAACAGACAATGAACAAGCAACAATGGTATGGAAAGAAAACAAGCAAGTTTTTCTCATTGGCCACAATATCTTCCTCTCAAAAGTAAAAAGATTCAACAAATGACCAAATCTCTGAAAAATTAACTTTTAATGGCTCTTGGGTTACCTCTCCATAACTCCCATATAATCTTCTAGGGCTCCTAGCACTTGCAGATTTTACATGATAATTGGCGAGTGGATAATCACAATTAGAAAGAGACACAAGCACAAGGTAGAGATAAATAGATTGTGCAGCCTGTGATTCTCTAAAGAGGATTGGTTTGGTCAGTGACTGAAGAGGGAAGAGAGGGAAAGAAGAGAAAGAGTATTCCGTCTGAAATGAATTTCTAAGTATAAATTATGAAACTAACCCCAAATGTTTTATAGACTTCAATTGGAGCAAGTTTTAAATACTTCTGAAATTATTTGAAATTCTAACTAGGTCCCAAATATTTTTAAATTGCAGTGGGGGCAGCTGCTCCTACTACGCCCACTACAAATCCGCCCGTGCTTTAGTTTCTAACTTATAAATAGGAACACTTCGGAAGAACTAGGTGACAATATTAAATTTAGGCATAACTTAGTGAAATATTTAATCCTTGTGGTTTCTTCTCAACAAGTCTCAGATTCAACATTGTCGTATTGATTTTTTGTGTACGCGTATATTTGATAAGTCAAAACTCAAAAGTGTTCTCAATAATTAAAAATCATAGAATCAAAGTTTAAAACTACTATGCTTGCCTAAATTATCTTAAGAAAATAATTTTAGGTTTTGACTGTCACAAAACTGACATGCCATTTTTTCAATTTTTTTCAGGGGATATTCCGGCAGCTACTGCTGAGGATGTGGAAATTGCTGTGGAAGCCGCTCAGAAAGCCTTTTCATGGAATGGAGGCCGAGACTGGTCATCAGCCACTGGGGCATATCGCGCAAAGTATTTACGTGCTATTGCTGCTAAGGTACATGTTTGATTTGGGTATCTGAAATCTATTAGTAGTGCTTGGGTTGAAAGTTTGAGTTTTACTGGATCAGTTCTGTTCATTATCTAGTAATGCGTCATTCTGAATTTTATTCATTTGCTACCATTTTGAAGTTGAACAGTCCTTGTGATCCTTGTAATTATGCATTAGAGCTATCGAACCATGAGTTGCTTGCATCTTTGTGATGCCACAACCATTTAAGATTTTGGACTAAATTATATCTACTTATCAGTTAGACTTAGTATCAAGAGGTAATCGTGATTCAATTGTGTTTCTATTCAACCCGAAATTGATGTGTATGTGAGTGACAAGCGGTGTTCAAAGTAGAAGGTCAAAATCCGGGCAACAATTTTTTCATTGTTTTTTGTTTTAAAGTGAAGGTAAGAATGAAAACACTAAGATTTGGGGGAAGAAAATTGGTGCTGAAAGAGCTTTATGATATCAAGATGATGGATTGATGGTGGTGTTGTGGAGGATATGACGGCAATGACTGTGCAAGTTGTTGATGGATTGACGATTGTCTGGTTAATGCTGCCCGCGCCGTGTTTGGGGGGGGGGGGTAGCGCAGCAGTTTTGATGATGAACACAGCGGTGGTGGTTATATATTGACAAATTGTGAGGACTAATTGTGGTGGTGATGTTAGTTGTGCTGCTATAGCATGGGAGGTGGTGGCGACAATATTGATGTAAAGGTGGTGATGGTTGCAGTAGCGATGGTATAGTGGTGGTGGGAGTGCGGTAGTAGCAGGAAAAGGTGTTGCATGGACGTAGTAGTGGTAGTAGTGTTGTGTGGTAGCTGCATGGTAGTGAAGCCCATTTTGTGACCATGTCATTGTGTTGGAAGTGGTAAAGGTGTAGTTCTCTAATTTATAGGAGAGTAATTTTTGAAATAACACAGTTTTTTCCTTCCATGCTTCCAAAAAAAAGAAAGAGATTTCCATTTTTAAAGTCCTCTGCCAAAGTGAAATATCCTATTCCATTAGCCCATCTCAATGCATTATTAGCTGCAATATTCACCTGACTTGCTAAGCCAGGGATCTCATACAGCGGATACAGAGTTGCCCACTTACTTGAGTAAACTTCCCTGGGCCAAAAGAAAAAATAGACGATGCTTCTTGTTAGTAGTTACCATGTGAACCTGGTTAAAATTTGACACTGAGCATTACCTTTTATTTTTTGAACTGGATTCATCTTCCATGAGAGAGTACCTCTATTTTCACTTTTCTAAGATATACCACAGGTCATTATATCTCATTTGGCAGATTAGTGGAATATAGACTCAATTGTTTAATATATTAGTTTGAACTTTCTTTGTGGTAACAATGTATATTTAAAGATTACATACATTGGATTATGACTTCCATTGATTTACCTGAGATATAGACCCATCTGTTTTATTAGAGCTTTCTACTAGAAAACTATTTTCCTTCACATAATTGACCTAGTAAGATAATTCACTGTATTTAAGATGTCTTAGTTCTTTCTTCTTCTATTTGCGTAGATAACAGAGAGAAAAGCTGTACTCGCAAAACTTGAAGCAATTGATTGTGGAAAAACCATTGGAGGAAGCAGCTTGGGATATAGTATGTTTGTAGCATTCTTACCGATTTGTATTTTTTCCCTTTGCTGTGTCATGTACGATTCTCTTATATGCCTGTTCATGTCCATTCAGGATGATGTAGCTGGATGTTTTGAGTACAATGCAGATCTTGCTGAAGCTTTGGATTCAAAGCAAAATGTCCCAATTTCTCTTCCGACGGAGACATTCAAAAGTCGTGTTCTCAGGGAACCCATTGGGGTTGTTGGGTTGATTACTCCATGGTATGAGCTGCTTCTTTCCATTAGTTGGTCAATGAAATCCAATAACACCTACAATCTTTGTAAGTTCAGTTTGGCTCGGATCAAGTCTAGCCAATCTTTTTTGAAGTTCTTAGTGTAAATGAACTGACCCTCGCCTCAGAACAACCGACATCATGTAATAATGCCGACTTTGCCCGTTACACTCTCACAGATGTTCACCCAGTTTGAGGTCCATTTATTTTGAGTATTTTTGAAATGTGTGCATGTGGAATCTGATGATGTTTCTCTAAAGAAGTGTGTATGTGCTTATTATGACGGTGGCTACCCTGTTAATCTCCAAACTGGCAACGAACCACCTTTTATTTTGGAGCTGTGGCTCTTATGCAAGATGCCATATGTTTGTTGATAGAATTACTCTTATTATTGTTACAATATTGTTCGTCTGTCAATCTTGAGCCTGTAGCGGTGGATGCAGCCTTAAATGCAAGATAATATTGCATGTTTTGGTCTCTAGTAATTAGGAGGTTGTGATGGTGGTTATTTTTATTGTGTGGATTGCATGTTGCAGAGTATTGTAATGGTTGATAATTAGGAGTTTTTGGTTAGTGCCCTTTTAGGATCACTGTGAACAAAGATATCATTGTGTAACTGACAAACAAACTGTTTGTAATTTTGTTAAGGAATTACCCTATGTTGATGGCTACATGGAAAGTTGCTCCTGCCCTGGCTGCTGGTTGTACAGCAATTCTGAAACCATCTGAATTGGCATCTGTGTAAGTCATTATTAAAATTGACTTTCTTTGAATGTGTTTTTGGCATTTTCTATATGCTTAATGTTAATATAAATTCAATTTCAGTACCTGTTTGGAGTTGGCTGAAGTGTGTAAAGAGGTGGGTCTTCCTCCAGGTGTCCTTAATATTTTGACCGGATTGGGGCCTGAAGCTGGTGCTCCTTTGGCATCTCATCCCCATGTTGACAAGGTTAGCTTGTCTTACTTTTCATTATTACCATGGTATGTACTGGGTCTGGATAGCTACCATTTAGTAACACAGGCTGCATGCTTTTAACAGATTGCATTTACTGGAAGTTCTGCCACAGGGAGCAAGATCATGACTGCTGCAGCTCAAGTCCTCAAAGTATGTGGTGGCATGAAATTTTTATTGGTTGTCAGCAAAATTTGCTAGTATTTTGTGTCTTTTATACTATTCTCATTATTTTTCCTGTGCAGCCAGTGACACTTGAGCTTGGTGGAAAAAGTCCGATAGTTGTGTTTGAGGATTTTGATCTTGATAAGGGTTTGTACCTTCTCAACATAGAACTTTTGTTCATTACCCTCTTTTCAAGAGTAATTGTAATCCTCTTTCAAAGAGTAATTGTAATTTCTTCTCGGAACCAACATTCTGAATGAAGATTTCGTAGTCAACAACGTAAAAATGAAGTATACGTACAACATCTGGTAGTTCATACTGGGTCATTAATAGGACATCCAAATATATTTTGGGTTTATCTCAATATTTACTTATCCTCTGTCTTTGACTCAAACAGCTGCTGAGTGGGTTCTTTTTGGTTGCTTTTGGACGAATGGTCAAATTTGCAGTGCAACATCTCGTCTTTTAGTGCATGTAAGTATATGAGCTTGATTCAAAATGTCACCCATACATGTTTTGGGGGTACGGTGTCCCATTTCTCTCCATTTCTCTGACATGTAGGAACTACTAAAAGTCCATGAATTAGAAGATTCGTATACTAATAATTCTCACTCTCCCCCCTTCCTCTCTCTGTCTCATTTTATGCTTGTGCTTTGCCACACTAGGCACTTGTCTAAGTAAAGAATTCCAGTTATCCAATCTGCATTCTTCCATGTTGCAAAACAATCTTAAACTGCACCACCGACCTAGAGAAAATGTGTTGCATCACTTTTTATCTGGGTGTAATTATTATTTCTAGTTCCGATTCTGCAATATTAATGGGTGTGCATCCCACTTATGTTTCAGGAGAGCATTGCTGCTGAACTTTTGGACAGGCTTGTGAAATGGTGCAAAAATATTAAAATTTCAGACCCCTTAGAGGAAGGTTGCAGGCTTGGCCCTGTTGTTAGTGGCGGGCAGGTAATAAAGCTGGTTTGAATCCTTAAACATACTGTTCTTCATGGTTATTCAAAAGCAAAGGGCAGCTCCATATTCTATACCAAAATGAGGAGTTGAAGAAACCAAGTTCTCAGACTTAATTATGTGGTGCAGATCTTATCATTGCTGAAGATGATAAAGTTTTTTAGTCAAGCTCTTGAATGAATTTAACACTCAAATTCTGCAACTGAGGCATTTCAGCATATCGATATCGATAAATGACAGCAATTTAAATTTTTAAGACCTCTGATAAGGATGATTACTCGAGTCTGAAATTTCAGTATGTAGAGCCAGATAGAGGTGTCATTTTTTTTTTTTGGGGGGGGAGGAGATTTTTTTTTGTTTTGTGTTTTCGGGAGAGGAATTCCAGTTGTAGGTATGATTTAGCCATCCTTTCCAATAGTTTTGATATAAAGGGTTGTGATGCAGACGGTTCTTTTCAAGATAATAGGGATGTTTAGTTCAACGTGATTCCAAGGCGAAGAAGCAGAAATGATATCTGAAGTTAAGAGTCTCTCTTGCATTATAAATGAAGTGTTGTTAGATTAGGCTAGGATATATAATAATTAACTTCCAATGTAGGATTGTTTTTATAATACTGGTAACGTGTTGTAGTAGTGGTCTGTCCTGATGATTTTTGTATGTTTGGCCTATAATTCTTGAGGTCAGACAACCGAAGTATTGAGGTCAAAGTACTGGCTGGGGTCCAAAGTTAAATCCATTGTATAAGTGGGTCAGACAATAAGCTAAAGTCTCGAGGTCAAAGTACCGGGGTCCCAAGTTAGGAGTTTAACTTGGCCACCAACTCATCAATCACGCACTTGGTCTCCAAGTCTTGACCAATATCTCTCGGTCTTTTTTCTCCCAGAAAAGGTCATAGCTCCCTATTTGTATTGGTGTAGTCTCTATTTTAGGTGGTGAATTGATGGATATTTTATGAATTCTATATGAGATGTGTGGTGCATCTTTCTCTCTGATTTGCTGCCCAAGAATCCTAGGTGTGATGGCTATTAGACATCGAGTTGGACGCCTATTTTCTTCTTATTTCAAAATTTTGCCTTTTTTTGTACCAATCAGATCAAATATGCCTTTTTGCTCTTAAAACCCCAAAGATCCTATTTTAGCCACAACCCAACATTAAAGCTTTGTATCTTGGCCAATTGTAGAATGCCCCACCCTAAAAAATTATTCTTTTTAAAAATTTGGTTTGGCCTTTGTGAAGTCCTTAAGCCTTCATGTATGTCATTATCATCACATATCTTCCTTTTCTTTAATATTGATACGTGGATTTGGGTGGTAATCATACAATTTAATACAAATAGGCATTCTGTAATTGGTAATACAGTTAGGTTAATGAGAAAATCATGCCAAACAAGAATATTGATTTTCCGATTTTGTAATATTTGATGAATGTTTTGTCATGATTCCTCTGGTAGAGTGGAGGTCATGGTTAACTGCTGTATTGTCCCCTCTTTCAAACTTTGTTGATACTTTCTGATGAGAAAGATATGATCAATTTTCGACTCTGACATGTCCTGTCATTCTAACATATGCCTCAAATTTGTGAACTTTTCAGTATAACAAAATAATGAACTTTATCTCAACAGCCAAGAGTGAAGGGGCAACCATTTTGAGTGGTGGGGCACATCCCCAGGTAAAACTCTCCCTTGTCGAATTTTTTTCTTCTTTGTTCATCAATTTGCTGTGTTTTTTCCTTATTGATCAATTTTGTTGTGAATGAACAGCAGCATTTAAAGAA
>CAUOFW020003441.1:0-37341 GCA_963454935.2 Ilex paraguariensis
CCATAAAAATTCTCGTTCTTGATATCAAAACCCTAATTTCTAATAAATATAGGTTTTAGCCTTGATATTCCATTGCTCTTGATTTAAAAACTCTAGTATTTTTTGAATAGTAAAATTATATTTCTCGATGATCTCTTGCATATTTTCTTGGGTTGTTCTGTTAGAAAAATACCTGTGGAATTATGGTTCTTGGTTTACCTGTGATTTGGTGAATTGGTTTGATATTGTATCTCTTGTGTGGATGTTTTGATGAACATGGGTGACCATTGACCGGGTATCGTAGAATGGGTAGATGCGTTTCTTACTCTGAGTGGGTTTGAAGGTTCCCTACCACTCGTAGTGAGGTTGGTGCCTTGCGAGGACCAAATCACAATTCGCTTATGGGTATCGAGGTTGAGGGCTAGTATACTATTTTTAGATTGGATTCGTCACTGCCAATGCGTCAGTATATGTCATTCCTAAAGTTGTGTATGCTTGCGAGGATTGGGTATGTGTGTGTGGGCGAGGATATTCTCAATGTGTGTATTCATGCTAAGTCTTACTACATACCTAAGATATAGTGTTGGTAATGGTTTGTTATTTGAAAGTTGATTTTACTTCTTCATTTAATTTATTGCTAATACGTAAATTTGAGATCTAATAAACTGTCGTTGTTTTATTTCAAAAGACATTTTGTAAAATGAGACCGACCTGTTTAATATGTTTTCAAAACCTTGTTTGACATTGAGATGATTTTCCTATAGACCTTAGTGCTCACCCCTACAAACAACATCTTTTTCAGATTATGATTTAGAGGAAGAGCTCGAATTGGATAAGCAGGTGAATTGGGATGCTAAAATGGATGGAGACGTGGATTCTATAGTGGACATTATAGTAATTTCCTTTATGTTCTAGATTGGGAGGTTAATTATAAGACAATATTAAGGATAATATTTTATTTATTCCACTGCAAGATAATATTTTATTTTTGAATGTAATTGTCATAGTTTGACATATTTGTATTAGATGATGTTTTAATTATTATGGATGATGAATAAATTTTTTTTGATTTATAGATTTTATTAGTTGTTCGCTTGATATGAATGGTTATAGATAGTAATGCCTTCCAAGGTGAATTTTGGGGAGCTACAGATTTGATATCAGAGTTTAAGAATTAGGTCTTACATGGGAGCTGTAGGTTGTGGACTATCATTGGAGTATTAGGTGAGGTTGAAACTCTAGGCTTGAATTTGTTTGAAGTTATATGTTTGTAAGATAAATGTGATTTATTGTTTAGTTAGGTTAGGAATTATTTATTTTTTCAAATTCATGGAATAGCTAGCTTGGAGAAGCTGACGAAAATTTTTGGAATGGATATGCTAGTTTTATATCATATGGACTATTCTAGGAGACGGACGGTAATTTAGCTTGTGGTTAGTAAATAATGCTAGTCATGGATCTTTATGCAAGTGATATTATCTATATTGGAGATGGGTATGAGATAAAATTTGTGACAAAAGACTCACAAACTCGAATTGGATAACTGACGCAGAACCATTAGCCAAGCAGATTACCTTTTTCTAATTAGATCATAACTCTTTGTTGGAAAGTCCAAATTGTATACTATTTTTTTTAGAAGCTTAACTTGTATATCTTTCCAACCATATAGGTCACACATGCTAGAAATACCTAAGTTAAAATAGTTTATTCTCCGAAGTTGATAAAAAATCTACATTGTGCTATTTCTTGGATAGATAAGTGTGGTGTTTTTCTTCTTAGACTCTGAAGGGCTTATCCTTAAGAAAGCTTCCATCACTATTTAGGCTTTGATTTATAGACACCTCCATGTTGATTGAAGTTTTTTGATGGATAATAATAAAAAAATGTGACTATGATTTGGTGTCTTGTCAACTCTAAGTATTCTATTATACTATTAGTGTTGCTTATATTTTTGGAAGTAAAGGAGATGTGATAACCCAATTTGGATGTCTGAGGTAAGGTCAACTTAGATGTTTTTAAGATGAACTAAGCTTTGAATAATAAGGTTATGTGTGTTACTCAAAAGTTATAGAAATTGGAAAGGATATGGTGATGAAGTAACCTCGAATGAGAGCCTATTTTGGAATAATGATTGGAATTGTGGTTATAGGACTTGAATGGATAGGAAATTTTTTCATAACTATGTACTTGAAGTTTCCAATATTAGTTTGAAAATATTACGGAGTATTGATTAAATTTAGTTTGGAAGTATTAATGCTTTGGAAGAGTCATAAATAGGATACTCATTGAGAATGATATAATTAGGTAACCTTATTTCATGGTGGCCTTAGTTTACTACTCTTAGTTGACTTGTATTTACAAATTTTGATTAGAAATTTGAGGTCGAGTTATGCAAATGAACTCATAGAAATGTAAAAAGGAAATCTAAGAAATCTGACTAAGTCGTGGTAGTTAGCTTTGACCCTATATATTTTAGAATCAAAGATTATAGAGGTTTAAAAGCTCGAGGTCAGATATAGCAGAAAATTATTAAAATAAGGATGATATTCAAAGTTTAATTTGAACTTCTATTATTCCGTGGGTTCTTTTAATATTTTTTGAAGTTGTATTGGGGGAATATGGAGTTCTTTTTATCTCTCTTAATACATTATTAAGATAGGGTTGATTAATTATACTTAAGGATTGTTGGTATGAGTATTGAAGATTCAAACTTTATAGTTAGTGGTGATAATTGGAAAGAAGTAATTTGGGGAATCAATGATGACACCTATGAAGATTGACTTTGATATGAATGTAGAAACTTTATATAATTTTTGGGATAAATGACTAAGGTTATGCTACTAATTAGCATATCGTTATTATCTCGGGGCTTATGAATAATTGTTAAGGTTATGGTAAGGAATGTAGTTAAATTGAATAACATTAATTGAATTACTGGGAGTCTAGTTTTGGTTTTGATTATATCACAAGAAATTTGGTAGTAGTTAATTGAGAGAAATTTTGGAATCCTTGGTAGTTTATCTTTACCTTTTGGTATATTACAAGAAATATATTTTATCAAATTGTATCATAGGTATTCAAGAATATATGTAAAGTGAAAACAATAGAGAGTTAATGAAAGCCCCTAAGGATTGAGTACATGGTTTATTGATTTTAGCTCAATTTTAGAGGTTGAGAATAAATACTTGGAAGATAGAAAAAAATAATTGGCCTTAATCGAGTTAGTGAACATGTAGAGATATTAAGATTGATCTAAACGTATGGATTCGGATTGAGTTATTAAGTGGATTGTAAGGCTTATTGATTTGAGTTCAAAATTGGGGACTAAAAGCAAATATCTTGGAGGTATAACTTGATCCTTAGCCTAAGGAGTATAGTTGGTTAATTACTAAAAATCCATTTGAATTGCTTAGATGGATCATTAGTGTACAAAATTTTGAAGCTATAATTGGAGGACAAGTGTGGTTAGGTTTTAATTGTACACATTGGTGGAATCTGACACATCTTCTCAGAACTTTCAAACCCATGAGAATTCTTACCTTGTGGTTAGTTTTGATTTGTAAATTGGTGGATTATAATTTATATCAGAGTGTGTAGCGAACTATTTGACTAAAGACTACAATAGCGAAGGTAAAAGAATATCATGAGAAATTGCAAATAGAATGTAACCTAAGAGTTGATTCTAGAATATTGACTTATGTAGGAATGTGTAGTTGTGAAATGAAATTATTGTTAGATTTCAAAGATTGTGAATTCCTCTTGGCTAGTGAGAGACAAGTCATTAAGAATATTGTATCTATTTCAGGAATCAAGATAAATCTTATTGTAATGTCATTACTAAGGTTTGTGTTATACCATGATGTTAGTATAGGAAATATGAGTAAACCTATTAGCCGAATTGCATTTGAGTTATTTTGATATGGTTATGAATAAACTACATGTAAGAAGCAAATATAATGTTTATTGAAATGATTGCTGAAACTCAAAAGAGAAGTGATATTTGATGAATAGACAATTAAGTATTATGATCTAGTAGTTATGCAAGATAATAATTTATTTGCAACAATCATATACAACTATTGAGAATAAAGGTGATAAATGAATTCTAGTGAACGAATGTAATCTTGGGGACTTTAAGTAATTGCAATGACGTTATAAGTGAAAGTGATGAATTTAAAATTTAGAATATGATATTCTATTCTGATCTTAGATTTGATGTTTAAGGGATTAACATGCATTGAGACCCAATGTTCAATTAGAATTAGATAAACTAACTCGACTATTAAGTTTCGAGGATGAAACTTTTTTTTAAGGGGGTGGATTGTAAGACCCTGTATTAAAATTAAATAAGGTTAATATTATCTTAAGAGTTCTCCTAAGATAAATAAAATCATGGTAGAAAATTAGAATCATGGTTAGGATATTGATTTTGAAGTTTGAGTTTCAAGTATATTGACTTTTGGGTTAAATTGAGTTTTGAAGATGTTTAAATTTGAGATGGGTGATTAAGTAATTTTATAAATATTTTTAGGTCAAAATAAAGTTTCCATTGAATCTGGAAGGTCAAGAAACATTGGGAGAGGTAAAATGAGGTGTATTAGAAGTTAGGAAGTATTCTGGAGTTAAAACCTATTTTGGAGAGGATTTGGGTAGAAAGGAATTTGACAATACTTTAGTATTTTGGTTATAAATTTGTATTCCAATTTCCAAATGAGCTGAGTTTTGGAAATTAGAAATGACACTTCAAGGTCTACAAAAGCATATTTCATGAAAAATTCGTGAATCCGCTTCTAACGGGATCAACATGTCATCGGAAGTCTGGACAAAAAGTCAGATACGTCCGAACGGGAGAAACACGCATCCGAATGCATCGAGCAGAACTTGGACGATCTTTGTTGAGTGTTTTCTCCATTTTTAGCATTATAAATACCTAAGGAATTACCCTTAGGCCTATGTTCAGCAATTGTTCATCCGAGAAAACCCTAGAAAGCTTGAGAGGAAGAAAGAGAAGAAACACGAGAAGGATTCTCGCTTTGGGATTGATTCAAACACACTAGGGTTATCTTCAAACATTGGATTAAAGGTAGGGGTTTCTTCCTAAACTTGTTCATTGAGGCTAGGATTAACATATATGTATGTTTTGATTATAAATCGTATATATATGTTACGAATCATTGTTTCTTTGTTTTCTTGCAAATCGTATCATGTCTTAAATGAGGTTATCATTTGATAGCCATGAAAACTGTTGTTCTTGATATCAAAACCCTAATTTTCAAGAAATATAGGTTTTAGCCTTGATATTTTGTTCTTGATTTGAAAACTCTAGTGTTTTATTTGAACATTAAAATTATATTTCTTGATGATCTCTTGCATATTTTCTTGAGTTGTTCCGTTGGAAAAATACCTGTGGAATTATGGTTTTTAGTTTACCTGTAATTTGGTAAATTGGTTTGATATTGTATCTCTTGTGTGGATGTTTTAATGAACATGGGTGACTGTTGACTGGTTATTGTAGAGTGGGTAGATGTGTTTCTTATTTCAGTGGGTTTGAAGGTTCCCGACCACTCGTAGTGAAGTTGGTGCTTTACAAGGATCAAACCACTATCCACTCATGCGTATTGAGGCTGAGGGCTAGTATAGTATTCCTGGGTTGGATTCATCATTATCGATTCGTCGGTATATGTCATTCCTAAAGTTGTGCATCCTTGCGAGGATTGAGGGTGTGTGTGTGAGCTAGGATATTCTCAATGTGTGTATTCATACTAAGACTTACTACATATCTAAGGAGTAATGGTTTGTTATTTGAAAGTTAGTTTTACTTCTTCATTTAATTTATTGCCACTAAGCAAACTTAAGATCTAATGAACTGTCACTGTTTTATTTCAAAAATATATGATATTTTGTAAAAATGAGACCACCTTGTTTTATATGTATTCAAAATCTTGTTCGAACTTGAGAGGATTTTCCTATAGACCTTAACGCTCACCCCCTACAAACAACATCTTTTTCAGATTATAGTTTAAAGGAAAACCTCGAATTGGATGAGTAGGTGAATTGGAAAGCTTAAAAGACATGGATTCCATAGTGGACATTTAGAGTTGTTGTCTTTATGTCCTAGATTGAGAGGTTAATTACAAGACAATATTAAGGATAATATTTTATTTATTCCACTGTAAGATAATATTTAGTTTTTAGATGTAATTGCCATAATTTGACATATTTGTTTTAGATGATGCTTTAGTTATTATAGATAATGAATGAAATTTCTTTGATTTATAGATTTTATTAGTTGTTCTCATGATATGAAGGGTTATAGATAATAATGCATTCCAGGGTTGATTTTGGAGCGTTACAAGTGTAGGAACAACATCCGATTGCAATAAAAGCCAAAAACATCCATGATAAAACATTGAGTTTTACCTAGAATTCTAAATCCTTGAATATGTGCTTGATTATATAATTCCAATCATCCATACTAACTTCTTTGTGTGGTTAAGTTTTTGCGTCCTGACCAGTGCACCTTTACCAATTGTTTATAGTGACTGTGCATCTTGGAACAACGATCACTATACAAATGAGCGAACTTAGCTTCAATGTTATCCTGAACACGTTCCGAATCATCGTATCTGACAATGTCAGTCCTACTCTGCACGAAAAAATAGAACATCATTTTTAACAAAAACTAATATATTAATAATGAATATAATTAAATAACGATAATTATCCGGATGCGTGCAATGATAGGGGCATGCATATCATCAGACAAATCATTCCACAAGGTCACAGTAATTGGGATGAAAGTCCTATCCAAGGCTCCCATATCATTAATGGAATGTTGTGCATTTTTCCCAACCGGGACATTCACACCTTGAGGGATCTCAACACGCAGCTTCCCATTTGCTGCCACCAACTTCTCTACAGCTTTTCCTCGTGTATGACCTCGCCCCTTCCTTGAAGTTGACCTTTACATTACTAAAATATAATATACTAATAAAGAAAAATATTTTAAAATTATCTTATACAAATGAAACCATACTTGTGCTGATAGCCACAGTATGTGGCCTACGAGCAGGCGAGGTCGGTGATGCGGATTGCACCACCTTCTCACATGCAAGTGCAGATCTAGATAAGGTTGTGAGTCGATGACCTGGTGCAAAATATATATATATATATATATATATATAATATATATATATATATATATATATATATATATATATATATATATATATATATTGTAACATTACACGACACGAGTAATTATTCAAATTATAAATTGGAAATACCAGTACAACAAAACAAAACATCATACCATTATCAAGAAAATTTGGTGAAAATATCTTTATATTTTGAGATCACTCAAAATGACTTTCCTTATCTTCTTTAGAATCACTATACTCTAATAGTGTTTTATCATCATCACCACCACAAACATAGAAGATCTGTTGCACTTGATTTGGTCGGACAAATGGATCATTTTTATTCCACCGGCTTAAAAAATCAATACTTGTGAAATGTGAATCCAAATTCATAGTTTTCCCACCACTAATATTGAACCATTCACATTGGAACAAAACAACATGATACCTAAAGATATAACTCATTTTTCATACTTAATTTAAATAGCCGTAAAAGTCCATTGTTTCATTCTCATGATCCCCTTTAACAACTATTTCACTATTCTGAGTTTTACAATGAGTGCCGCGATCATAGGGTGGACCTGACCCCAAACCAGAATCAGACCTAGAACTCATAACTGGATCCGATGGTGGCCTAGGGCTCGAACATAATGTCAAACCTAGACTTGACCCCAAACCCAGAGCCAACCCTAACCCTTCCCCAGGACCGGGCTGAACCAAAACATTTAGTGTGTGACTGTGTATATGTTTTGGTATATTAGAGCCTGTGTTTGTATTTTGATGTACTAACTACTAGTGTGTGTGTTTGTATTTTGGTGTCCCTATGTGTGTATGTATATTTTGATATAGTAGTGTGTGTGCCTTTGTGGCCATTTCTCATACTTCACTTAAATAACCATAAATGTCCACTGTTTCATTCTCATGATCTCCTTCAACAACTATTTCACCATTCTGAGTTTTACAATGAGTGTTGTGATCTTTAGCATGGAATCGAATGCCATTGGATATGCAACCCTAATACATTTTCACTGAAACATTACCACCATTTGCCAATAACCATAATTCACCAATAACTTTAAGTGACACTTGAGATCCCAATGGATTGATCAACAAATACATCAAATGAAAAAATACATGCATGATTTACACAGTCAAATAGAGACTGAAGTATGCTTAGTATTTCATTATTTAATAAATTAGCTCAAAACTTGAATTTTATCCCATGCATATTTTTTCCCTCAATTTATCACATCCAATCTTCTCTCTCACCATCACTCACTGTTAAAATTTGTTGCCTCTCTGCCTCCCCTTCAAGCCCTCTCTCTTTCTCTCTCTATCTCTCTCTCTCTCTCTCTTTGTTACACTATTTCAGGCGATTCCACCATCCCCCAATGACATCGCCACCACCACAGCCACTCCCTCCTAGGTATTCTTCTTTTCTACTTCTCCCTTTCTCTGTCTCTCAGACACACACAGAGACACCCCCTGCCCCAAGCTCTCCAATTACTACTTAAACCCCTACCCTCTACTTCTCTCTTTCTCACACACACATACACTATGTTTCTCTCTCTCTCTCTCTCTCTCTCTCTCTCTCTCTCTCTCACACCCTCCCTCAGCTTATCAAGGTAGTAGATTAAATGATTTCTTAGGTTCAAAGGTTGTGATTTGAAAAAAAAATTGCCGCAATGAAAATTTTCCATGGTGTTTTTTAGGGTGTTGTTTTGTAGGACTTTTTACCCACTTCTCTCCTATCTTTTCTTTTGTCTTTCTCTTCTTCACCACATTTCACAAACACCCATGGCACGCACTGAACACACATACACATACACCAGCACACACACAATGCACACATGATGGAACACAAACACACTTCGCACACACACAAAACGAAACTCACCCATCATGCACACACAACAGAACACACACATGCAACACATACACAAGTATAGAAGACACACAACATGCATAAACCCAACACATACACATGGAAAGAGTGTATAGCTCGCACACAACAAAACATACAGAACATACACTCATCGCACACACACACACATAACATAGGCACACATATACACAGGTGTGCTTTTTCAAATTGTTTGTTATCTTGCCTTAATAAAAATTTTCCATGGTGTTTTTTTAGGGTGTTGTTTTTTAGGGCTTCCTTAATATAGAGTTCAATTTCGGCCAACAAATTCATGAAGCGCAGCAAGAGGATTGATTACAGTTTTGGAAATTTAATTTTATTGCATTGGAGTGCCATTACGCCCAACATGTGTTTAATTTGTAATAGCGTACAACACATGATTAATATTTTTCTTTTTAGACTTTCGTATTTGGTAAGTAAATCTAGAATGGTCATGTAACGAATACTTACTCTTCAAGCACCACTCAACCACACGTTTTATTGTTTATATAATGGAATGGATTGAAATTTTTATGCTAATGTACGTTCAATCAAATTCCTCAATGGGTGTTGTTTGGATCAATAATTGTTAGCATAATGGGTTTTCAATGAAATGTCTCAATGAGTGGACTGATAATTCTTAAGCTAATGTGTGTACAATGAATAGAAATGTGGACCTTGGCCCCCCATATAAATTTGTTTTCTTCATTTATTCCAAAGATCAATATTTTATACCAAGGTTTGCTCTATTTGTAATGGTGTGGTGTCGCACAGATGGTATTATATAGAATATAGGGTTCACTTGTATTCTAGGTAACTATGGGAAGACTATAAGTTTGCCTTGAAAATTTGCCCTTTGTTCATTTGGTATACATACGTAACTAGTTGTGTTGAATATAATTTGAGATCACAAGAAATATATGCTTTATTATTTTTTTTCTCTATTATTTGAGAGTGAAACTCTAATGCTTGCATTATGGTGAATTTAGTAGCTTTTTTTATGTTGTACTAATTGGAAGGAGACTATTGCGTTATTATGTGAAAATTGATTTGGGTGAAAAATTGAACATTTAACCCAAAAAAACCAAGAAGCGATTTTATTTAAGTAGCATTTGAAACAACTTATTTTAATTAGGTCTAAATAAGTTAAAAGTAGTTTTTCCACTTAAATAAGTAAGTAAAAATAAAAAAAAAAAAAGAATAACTTCTACTTTTTTTAAACCACTTTTCTACAAAATATTTCATCACCACCACCGCCGCCACCCCACTACCACCACCATCCCACCGCCATCACCACCACCACCCCCCCCCACTGATTGCCGATGCTCACCACTAGCACGTACTTTTGATAAAATACTTTTTATTTTAGTGTTTTTTTTTGTTTGAGCATTCAAACAGTGATTATTTAATGAAAATATTTTTTTATAAAGTATTTTGAGAAATGTTTATTTAAGAAGTACTTTCTTTTACCTTGTTTGCATTTAGCTTAAACCTTGCATAGTAAATGCCAAAGCCTATTTGGATATTTTCTATGGTTAAATTTTTTCTAATTGATTCTTGAAATTGTTGAAGTTCTTTTGGATTTGGGTTTGATCGATTATACTCTGCAACAAGTTATACATGCGCATACATTTGTTGCTATTTCTTTTTTTTTTTTTTTAATTTAGCTGTGAATTTTGTATTTACTTTAACTTTGATTTGGTGCAAATTTTTTAATTAATTTATCTCCCTTTTGTTCATGGGTTTTTTTGATTTAATTTGTTTAGCTTGATTTTGTGTATTTGTTTAGGTTAATTTTGTGATTTGTTTATATTCTAATTGATGTGAGGTTTCTAATGAGAGTCGATTTGACGGAAATTCTAATTGATTGTGTTTTGATTTGTTTTTCTTTCTCAAGACTATCAAGTACATAGATGCAATTTGTTTATTAGTTCAGTGGGACTATTTGTCATTTTGGGTCCTAGAAAATTACGATTTTATGTTGAAAATGTAATTATTTCCTTTGTATGTTGTTGTTTCCGGTGTAGAATTTGGCCGAATTTTAAGCACTTCAATCCAAATTCGTCACATATACCACAATTTCTTTGCTGAAATTTTCTTTTGAGCTTAAGAAGTTATTTTGTTCAATGTTTTCTAGATCTGATTTGTGTTAATTTTAGTTTTGAATCTATTTATTATGAAAATTAGAATGATGGGTTTAATTTGATGTAGTTTACAACGTCAGAAACCATTTCTAGTCAATGTAGTTTATTAAAATTTGATAATTGACCGAGATAATATTTCCCTGCACAGATTGATGGCTTTACTCTTGATTATGCTTTAAATTTTTGAAGTTATTTTGGAGTTTTGACTTGGTTGATAAAACTCTGTAACAAGTCACGTGTACATTGTTATTTCATTATTTCTTATTTCTTTTTTAATCTCTGACATCTTATGTGAAAATGAGGTGAATTTAGTGATGCTATCTAAATTTTGATGTGTACTCAAAATGTTGATATTCTTGCTCCTTAGATTAGTTTATTTTAAGTAGAAATCTAAATTTTAATAGGTTGTTTTTTGTTTTCTTTTTTAGCATATAAGTTTAATAGGCGCGTAGAAAAGAAGATTTTGGGAAACCACACTCTACGTATCTCAAAAGGTAACATTACCAAGACACATATTCATCATATTTAATTTCTTATGCTAGTTTGGCCGTGGCTAATGAGTTTTTTTTTTTGTAGGGAGTCTCAATGTTGAGCACCTGCCCATGGTTTTTGTTGTTTCACTTTTATGAAAATAGCTCAATCTTTAGCAACACTAACCTAAAATTTTTGTTTGATTTGTGTGTATAAATGCAAGATGTGAAAGGAACATTATGCCTTATTGCTATGGAGGAAGTATTTCTTAGCTTTGTAAATTGATCTTTTTCTTTAATAATTTTCATATCTATATAATAAAACACATAGTAAATTGAATTTTATCCTTCACACATTTTCTCCCGCAAAACCATCTCATCACACCCATCACCTCCATTTCTCACCGTCACTCTGTCTCTCTCCCCCCTAGCACACCTTCACACACACACACCCCTCTCACAATCGCTCCTTAATTACCTCTCACAGTTTCTACATCTCTTTCTCTTTCTCTCTCTCTCTCTCCCCATAGACGCATGAAGTGCCATAGAACCACTGCCAAAGCCGCAACGCCACCACCAAGGTATCATCCTCCTCTCCTTTCTCTCTCTTCCCCATCCCTTGCTTCACACACTCCCCTTTCCCCAAGATTCTATCCCCCAAACCAACAAACCCATGTCCCATCCCTTCGTCACTTAGTTCACACACACTCAAACCCTCTGTTTTTCCTCCCCTCTCCCTTATCTATGCATAACATCCCCCTCTCCCCACCCTCAATTTTTGATGGCCTATTTTTTTCTCTTAATTCTCCTCTCTCGCTCTCTCCCCCCTTGACATTCGATTGGTATAATTACTTCCATTTATTTTGATATAATTACTAGCATTTACATTTGGTTTACTATATATCTTATTACTTGCATTCAAGTGTGCTTGCAAATTATTCGATGAAATACCTAATAAATTCTTGATCTATCAAAATACAATGCCTTGTGGCTATTTTAAATTTTTGTGATTCTCTTTTTTCATATCCGACTCGCAACTGCAGGTTCAGACACATCTGTTTTCATATCTGCCTGATGCCGCTGCCCAGATTGTGTGAATGGACTTTGTCTATGTTGAAAGTGACTTTAAGTCACTTCCCTTATGAAATGTGTTTTTGGCTCTACACGACAATGACAAAGTACTATGTATGGTATGCTATTAAGATTTTGGTTGTTTTCTAATGCATTATCATGAATTTTTTGTCGTGATGTCTTTTTTCCAAATTTTTTTTCTCTTTTCGTTTTTGAATTTTCTCGGGTTTCCGGATTATCTCTTTCTAATTCTATTCAACTTTGCTTTATGGTACATATTATAAGAAGGAAAATATTCATAAAACTTCCAATGAGTTCTTCAATTTAATAAATGATAGAGAATGCAAATGTTGCTTGGAGTTCTGGATATATACTATCAATTTTCAATTATTCTTTGTGTTTGGTGTTCTTAGGAAGCATGGTTTGAAATCCTTTTTTAGGCATAGTGAGTTAATCATTTATTTTGCCGAGTGACTTTATCATTCATTAATTGGTCTGTGTTCTAAAGGCTAGCTTTATGTTAGATGAAATGGATTGATGGTTTGTGAAATACCAATGTAATTCACCGGCGAATTTGCCATCAGTGGTCTATTCAATGCATGAAGTTAGTCCTTCTTGTCTACCTTCCATTTAATTAAGCTTTAATTTTGCTCCGTAGTTCTACACCATTTGAAAATTTTTTAATTGGTCGACTGTTCTGTTAGGTTTCTACTATTGAGTTCTTCAATTTAATAATGAAAATTGTATTGAGGAATATAATTGGGATAAAAGACATATATGCTTGATCGTTGAGATGGAGGAGAGTAAAATTTATATATTCAAAAGTTGATTCATGAAAGTTGTTTTGTTCAATGTTTTCAAGATCTAATTTGCATTAATTTTAAATTTGAATCGATTTATTTTGGGTTAGAATGATGGGTTTAACTTGATGTAGTTTACAATGTCAAAAACCATTTTTATTTAATGTAGTTTACTAACATTTGCTAATTGGTCAAGATGATTTTTGCCCACATGGTCTGATGTTGCTTTAAATTTTTGAAGTTATTTTGGGGACTTTTGACTTGATTGATAAAACTTTGTAACAAGTCACGTGTACACATTTGTTGTTATTTTATTATTTATTATTTCTTTTTTAATTACTAATGTCTTATGTGAAAATTATGCGATTCAGTGATGCTATCAAAATTTTGATATGTGTACTCAAAATGTTGATATTCTTGCTCCTTAGATTAGTTTGTTTTAAGTAGGGATGACTGCTTGCTCCTTAGACTTATATTCAATTAACAGGAATTCCCAAACGCAGGAATGGGATATCATTTGTAACTCGGTTGATTACCGAGGTCGTTTCCTCAGGGAAGATGGCAGCCTTAAGGAGTGACAAAACCAAAAGAAATAAAAATTTAGAATTTTGAGATTCAAAAGACTAAATTAATTAAAAAAATAACACTTAAATGAAAGAACCGGTTGATTGGTAGAGATCTCCCCATCATGATTAGGTATTTTGACTCAAATTCGACAACTCACTTGACCTTGCGGTTAGGCTTCATATAAGGGGTATTTATTTGTTAAACACCCAGTTTAATTAACAAATGTGTGATCGGATCAATTTAATCGATAAACAGAATTAATTTGATTGCATTAATTACAAGAATTACCCATGCCAAGTCTTAATAGTCGATGGATAAGCAAGAAGATATATAATTGAACATCTTCCCAATTAACCTATTCTATTGATCCAAAAAACTCGACAGTAGACTAGTCCTAGTTTTGAGTCAAAATTCCCAATTCGCGGTTGGGACTTCTTTATTCGATCAAATCGGGGAATGGCTACTCACGCATGAGAGAAAGTAAATTGAAAGCGATTGAAGAAAGCATAATTGTAAATTAAATCAAAACGACAAGAATTAAATTGCAAATAATGTAAATACCTTGTATTGAAATAGCAATGAAAAGAAATTGCTTACATAAAGTAAACAAACGTACTTGTTGTGCATAAATTAAAGACTTGAATTTAAAGAGAGCTTGTAAAGTAAACAATGAAGAAAAAAACTAAAAATAAGAAGAAAACTAAAGTAGGAGAAAGAAGAAGAAGAACAGTGAAACTAAACGATGGAATGGGAGCTTTCTTTCTCTTGCTAGACTTGGGTATTTATAGGGAGTCTTGTGCTGATTTTCTTTTTTTCTAATCCTCCAATCAAGGCTTTTAAAATAACACAACGGATTGTCTTTTTAAATCTGGTCTCACAGCAAATTTACAGGAACCAACTAGTAGGAAGTAGAAAACGACTTTATCAGTATGACTATTCACTATTTTTCTCCTACTAGTTGCTTTCCTCTTTCACTGATAGGACAACTTTTTGTTTTCAACCTACAGATAGGACAATACTCACCTACCAGTAGGATAACTCTTTGGATTGCACTTACCAGTAGGAGTGAAAACCTACTGGTAGAACCTCTTTCTGGCTTCAGTTATACCGGTACAAGACCTACAAGTAGAAGTGGTCTTTTCCTCTATTTTGCTTGCAATGGCCTTGAATGCACTTCTGGACCTCTTAGCTCATGCTCCAAATCTTCTTTGGCATTGAAACACATGTAATTCCATGTTTTTGCATCAATTCCATTGCAAACACCCAAAATCACAAAATACAAAAATTAACTAAACTATGATGAATGGTTATGGGGCTTATAATATGTAATATTATGCTCTCATCAATGGCTCTTCAGCATTGGAGCAAGAACACATTTTTGTTTATGCTTTATTGGCTCAACTAGTTCTTCTTCTGCACCTCGTGTTACAAAGTTACTACAGAGTACATTCCGCTGGTCGTCGAACTGGCCGTGGGAGCTTTTTATGATCTTGCTTCTATAATGCTTACCCAGCTCTATCGTGGGATATGGGAAGAGTGGCATCATACATAAGGGTTTAGGTCCCCTCTAGGTGCTTCAACTGTGGCTTTGCGCTTATTTTCTAGGGCTTTCCATCCCGCCTACTGACAATGCCTCCTCTTATGACCGCCTATTTTCCATGGCCCTTTCCAAAGATCAATTTTTTGTCGATTGCTTTTCCTACATGCATAACTTGAAAAATTCACGACCCATTTGAATGTTGTTTGCTTAAAATTTGGGCCAAAATGGTTCTTTTATAAGCCCAGAGAAGCCCCTGTTGACACTGCTTCTCACCACGAAGACCCCTGATTTTCCTATCTCCACCCTCGAGACTGGCATTAAGGCTTAAGGCCAACTTATGGCGCCAATCTCACTACGACATTGAAGTTTACATGCCTCAATAGTTCACCCACCAATTTGGCTTGGTGCATTATATTCCTTAACCGTTTGTCTATACCCTCAACACTACCCTCGCCAATTGGCCTTATTTGGCCTATGTAAATGTTTGAGAAGTCAGTTGTCACTATTCTTCTGTCCGTTGCTCCATTTGAATGACCTTGTTCATCAAGTCAGTTAATGTCTTGTAAATTTCCAAGGCTTGGTCAAAACGATACGTTTCTCAACAATTTGAATGTGACACTACCTTTGTTCTTAACCATGTAAGCTTACCATCATGGGTTCAACCATCTGCTAGTGTTGGCTCAATCAGGACTTCTTTTTTTACTGTTGGTCATCCTTGGGATGTTGACCTTGATCCGGTGATCTCAGCGAATTTAGCTTCCTCAACCATTCTGTATTCTCCTACAAGGGCTCATTGTAAGGACACATCTATCTCTCACGCTCAAGTTGACGAGGGACAAGACTTTGAAAATGATGCCCCCTTGTGCGCCATTTTTGCCAACATAATGAGACTGCTTCATCCATGTCTATTTTTGCCAACGCAAGGCCTTCTCAAGGTGCAATCTTCGAAAACCTTGAGCCCTTCAAGCCAGTGAACATCCTTACCACTACAACCGCTTCCATGGCCACAACTAACTCAGTTCCATCAGCGTATTCTTTCTACAATATGGTCATTGATGTGGCGAATGATGTGGAGGTTGTAGACCTTGAAAATTAAGAGGGTCCAGCCTATAGGCAATAACCTCTTGACTCCCCAGCAGGCCATGATACTCCTCTAGCCATTGAGACAATCCAAGTCGAGATCCTGTTGTCCGAATTTGGTATTGACAATTTACGTGCAAGTATACACGATCAACAAGTAATAAAGTGATAAGTAGAGTATCGTTCCCACGGAAAATTATTAGTAATAAACTCCAAGTACTAACTTTATATCAATTCAATTTTATTTAAACAATTAAAATTGAGCTATGGAATTACTAATTAAAACTAAATCTAAACTTAACAATCTAAACTTAACAATGATCTCATGCAACAATTACTAACATAACTTCATTTCATTCAAGAACATGTTATTCAAGATGAAATTCCTATCATGTCATGTCATGATATGAGATGAGACTCACTCATGCATCCTCAACCAAGCTTACTCCGGCCTCCACAACACTACGCAATGCATGAGTGTAAAACGTTTATCTTTGATGAAATACATCCAAAGATCATTTTGAAACAACTTATGCGTTTATAAAAACCAATTCATTTCTGAATGTTTTCCATCATATGAATCATTTATATAACAAAACCCATGTGTCTTTATTTGGGTAGTGGACGTTTTGGTGTTGCACCGCCGGCTCCACACACTGATAAACTTTTTTTGGACTTGCACCGTAGGAAATGTATAAACCAGTGGTCGGGTCTTGCACCCAAGGGGAGATCTATCCCTTCTTGCTATACCCGACATAAGTTTTTCATGTATGCAACCGTACAATTCAGTAGGATATTCAACCCCACTTTTTCGAGCCCACCCATCAAAACACCAAGCATGGTAACTAATCCAACCATGCACACACATATACCCACACTCATGCCTAAGCCTCTTGAATGTGATGTCTTCATTACACATGCAATGTAATGAACTATTGTAATTACCAATGTCATGCTCAATGTAGTGAATGCCAATGAGCCAAAATAAACCACATGTCTACATGTTCCATGACAATTCATATCATAAGCATATCAATGTCATAAATCATTACAATGTCAATATCTTAATGAGCACATATTAAAATTCATTTCCAACACATTTTCTAAGCATGTTATACATCACTATGTCATAACAACTTGATGCACACATAGGCATTTTGGCTAACACCTTCAAGGCAATAATTCATGTTATCACACAAGAGTTTCCACTTCATTCACAAACCATAATATATAACATATAGCATGCCCAAAATATCAAATTTCAAGGAAATCACACAAGTAATTTCCTATGCCAACATAATTAGGAATTGATATAGGCCAAATTTCATGCCCATTCCTCATTTTCACAACCATGGTCAATGACATAGGTTATTTCCATACCCTTACCCCTTTCCAAACACACCATAGGTAAGAAAGTGAACCAAAGTAGGAGAAATCCTACCTCTTGGAGCGTGAGATGAACGATTGAAGCTTCTAGGCACCTCCTTAGCCCCAAAACCTTTTATCTCCCAAATCTCCCCTTTTGGATCTTCGGTGAAATCCCTCATTCTTGATACGTACGCGTAGCCCTCGCCCCGTAGATCAACTTTAATTCTTGATTGAAGCAATTCCGACCAACGGAGCTTCTTGGATCGAAGGAAAAAACTTGAAATTTCTATTTTCTCTCTTCTCTCTCTTCTCCAACGTGTGGTGTGTTGAACAAGGGTGAGAATATCTAATTTTTCAGATATTTAGCCCTATTTATACTTTTTAATTGCGCGGTTCATATTGTCTTGTTCGTTTATCACTTCTGGGTCCGTTTTTAACCCAAAATGACTTAATTAAATTTTGATTTTAGTTCAAATTAATTTTATTTGAAATTTTATTCAATTATAAGGAAATTTTTTAATTTTTGTTTTTGGGGACTTTTAAAAGTTCATCCATCACTCAATCGTCTCGAAAAATGTGTAAAATTCGACTATCTCGGAATTTGACGAAATTTGACGTAGCAACTCAATTTCGTGATACGAATCCAACGGTGAAGTCTATTGTGTCATACAAGCTCTAGAGACTGCGTATTTCAATTCCATATTATAATGGTAAATTACCATTTTACCATTTATTGGAAAAAGTTCAAATATCCCCAAGTTTCACATACTCTATTGTTTAGTTGGTTTCTCTACACCTCCATGACCTCGAAGGTAATGGAGGGTGTGGCAAAAACACTGGACACTCAGGCCAAAGCCACCATTTTGGTTATGGGGGAGGGATCGCCTAAGGGCGAGAGTTTTGATAAGCCGATGATTAAATTTGATTCTGAGGAAAAGGATGATGATGAGGATTTGGAAGAAGATTCTACTTCTGATTCGGGATGATGGATTTTAGGATCTATTTCCTTACACTAGTATTTTCTTATATTTTCTTTTTCTTTTTCTTTTTTATAGTAGTGTATAGGTTTAGAAGAACCTTAGGTGTTTTCTTTTGGGTAGTAATAGCCTGGTAGACGAACCATTAAGGGCTATTACATTTTGTCCCTTTATACCCAAAAGCACAATGGATATATACATGAAGTCCTTTTGATTCCATTGATGTGCCATTTATTCTTTAAGCATATGCATTTCAATCTATTGATATTTTTATGTGATGGAGAATGAGTTAGAATTTATAGAGTAATGTTAGGAATTTTAATGGTTGTTTATTTTCGGTTTTTTTAAGGGACTAGCAAAGTTTAAGCATAATATTTCATATTATAGGTCTTATATAATCCATCTTAACTATGTTAGTTGTTTATTTATTTTTGTTTTAGTTTAGTTTTGTATTTTATGGATGAATTTGGTGTTTGCGGGTGAATACATGTAAAAGCAGGATTTTGAACATCATTTCATATCATGGAGGACTTTGGGGATGAGCTAGGAGGTTCAGAAGTCAAGCCAAGGCCACTGTGAACATAATTGAAGAAAAGACCCTTTCTACCGGTAGATCTTCTTCTGGTACAACTAAAGGCAAAAAGTTGGTTCTACCAGTAGGAGTTCATTCACACTGGTAGAAGTAAAATAGAGAGTTATTCTACCTGTAGGTCTGAAATAGAAAGTGTTCTACTAGTAGAAGAGAAGGCCAACAAGTTCGTACAAAATAATGAACAGTTCTACCATTATGACATTTTCTGTTTCCAATCGGTAGGTTACTATATTTCAGCAGAGAAAACTCCTAAGTAAAGTGAATCAGTTGAATTATTTAAAAGCCATGATTGGTGGATGGAAAATAGGATTTTCAATAGAAAATCCTCTATAAAAACCAAGGGCTAGCCGCTTAAATTCAAGTTTTCTTTGTTGTCTATTATGATTATGCCTTCATTACTTGCTTTTATTTTCAATTCTATCATGAGTGAGTAGTCTACTCTAGTTTGATGGGATGAGAGAGTCTCATCCATGAATTGGGAATTTTGACTCAAACTAGGGTTTTCAATGATTAAGTTAATTGGATTAATTGATTGATTAAGGTCAAAAAAAAAAAAAAACCATCGATATGTATATCTTTTTGCTTACCCATAAACAACTAAGACTTGGCACGAGTAATTCTTAGAATCACTGCAATTGATTTGAATACACATTTGTTATTTATAATTGGGTGCTTAATGAATACTTTTCATTTGGATGCGTTTGAGTATAATCTCAAATAAGTATGGAAATTGAGTCAAAATATATGTTCATGATGAGATGAACTTTACTAATTAACCGATCTTTCTTTTAATTGTTATTTTTAGTTGCTAAATTCGACAACCCAATCTCTCAAAATTCAGAGTTTTTATTTTCTTTTGCTTATTGCTCTTTGAGCCAACCATTTTACCTAAGGAGATGACCTCGATAATCGATCGAGTTACAAACATGATACCCTTTCCTATGCTTGGGAATTTCTTGTTAATTTAAGACTACTATAAGGAGCGAGCAACTATTTCTTAGGATATCAACTTCGGGACTTGTTTGATTGGCATGTATTCCTCCCTGATTGGTAATCAATGCTCTACTAAAGTCGTATCTCACATTGACATCTCTTCAAAACTCCAGGTGAAGCATCTCAATATTTCCTTTGTAGTTGTATTAGTCGTGCTTGGAACTCAGCTCCAACAGTTTGCTAACAAAAGTTGGATGGTGCTCCATGCCAAGATTGACTTTTTGAAACAGATCCTAAACCTTGATCAAGTCGTCAATTTTGGTAGGGGCAACATCGATTTTAACTAACTCGGTGAATTCTCGGAAGGTGAATTATTTTGACTCTTCCTCTTCACATTCCACCATGTTAATGGTGTCTTGCTGTCTACTGGCCGCTAAAGTGCTATGACCCCTCTTTCTACCAGGTAGGCTCTTATCCTGTTGATGCAGACCCTTATGGCCTATTTCCTTTATCTACTGTCGTTGAGCTCCATCAACAAGCGAGTTCTTCGGTTGTCCATGTCATTCAGTGTTTGCACATTGGTGGCCCAAATGACCTCTTCTTCCACCTGATAGATCTCGATAGATTTCAAGTCAGTCTGGAACACGACTTCCCTAGGCTTCCCATACTTATTGTGGCCATGGAACTTCATTGACCCTATTCCTTCATCATAAAGTCAAGTGTTGGCCATATGAACATCAACCATGAACGAAGTTTAATTAGCCTCCACCACCTCCAAATCGTCGAGGTTATATAGCACCAGCTACTGATAAAGAGTTCATGGGATGTTGTAAAATCCGGGTAAATTCAAACTTTTTTCCCAAAAAAAAAAAGAAAAAGAAAGAGGCAAAACGGTAATTTGTTACTATAGTGCGGGTTGAAAACTCATATTTTTTTTAGATCTCGGATGACGAAATGGACCTCACCATTGAATTCTTCTCGCGAAACTTAGTTATCCAGACAATTTTTGTCTAATTCTGAGATAGTTCAATTTTTTACACTTTACGAGACAACTAGGTGTCGGGTGACCTTACAAACATCACTAAAAATAAATTTTCTAAAATTTCCTTAAAATTGAAGGAAAGTTCAAATAAAAATAATTTAAACTTAAACAGGATGAAATTAAGTCGTTTCGGGACAAAAACGAATCTGAAAATAGGAAACGTGCGGCGCGACGTGGACCACACAATTAAAGACTATAAATAAGGAAAAATATCTGATTTTTCCTCACATGTTCAGCTGATTCACACGTTAGAAGAGAAAGAGAGAGAAGAGAGAAGAAAAAATAAAATTTCTACCTTCTTTCTTTGATCTATGGAGTTCCGACGGTCGGAATCCCTCGGACCAAGAGTTAAAGTCAATCACCGTAACGAGGGCTACGAAACCATACCAAGAACGAGAGATTTCACCGAAGATCCAAAGAAGAGATTTTGGAGAAATCAAAGTTTTTGGGGCTTAAGAGGTGTTCTTGGACTTGGGAAGCATTCTTAAAGATTCTAACCTTCATTTTACACTTCAAGAGGTAGGGTTCCCTCCTACATTCGTTTATTTCTTACCTATGATGTTTTATGAAATGGGTAAGTGTATAGAATAACATAGGTCACTTGACTATGGTTATGGATATGAGGAAATGAGTATGAAATTGGCTTAGACCAATTCCTAGTTAAGTTTGATATAGGGAAAGTACTTGTGTAATTTCCTTAAAACATGATATTATGTGGGAAATCTTGTGTGATAACATGATTTATGTTTTGAAGGTATTTTGCTAAATGTCTATGTGTTGGATATAAATGTTAATATGTGCTAGTTGGTGTATTGACATTGTGAGGGATTATGGAAATTATATGCAATTGATATAAATTGCCATGACGAATGTCAAAGTATGTGGTTAAATTACTCATTTGACATTCATTGTATTTTGGGCATGAAGTTGACATCACATTCATGGGCATTATGCATGAGTGTGGGTGTGTGAGTACATGATTTAATCAAACACCACACTTGGTGGTTGATGGGTGGGCTCGAAAAAGTTGGATTGAATATCCGACTGAGTCGCATGTTACATGAAAAACTTGTGTCGGGTATAGCAAGAAGGACTAGACAAGTCCTCCAATGCAAGATCTGGCTACTTGGTTCATACACTCCCCTAAGGTGAAATTCTGAAAAAGTGTAACAATGTGTAGAACCGGTAGTCAGACTCTGAGAATCAGAGTATCCAAATAAAGGCACATGAACTTGTTTATAAAATAGTCATTCGGTGTGAAACCATCAATGACAAGGGCTTGGAACGCCCTGAGTTTTTCATACATGTAGCATTGCATGGTGTGAAGAGAGCCGAGAAGGCTCGGGTTATATTGCATGAGTGAGTCTCACCTCATTTCATGGCATGGCATAGTAGGATTCCAACATTGAACGGCATACTCTTGTTTGGAATGGAAAATAATTGTTGATTGTGGCATGTGCACTCTTCATATGCATCTAGTGGGGAGTAACCTCTGTAGGAGATACTCTATTGAGCGTAGCTCACCCTATACAGAAAAATATTTTAGGTGGGGGATACACACTGATGGATGGCTCTCATTCGGAGCCGCAGTGATGAAGAAAGGCCGACTCGTGGCCTTGAATCGCTTTCTTGTAAAACTATAGTGAAAATTATATTTTGGGCATGTAATCGTATGGAATTACTTGTAATTGAACTTGTATAAAATAGGTTTTATGTGAAAAACCTTATTAAGCATGTTTTGGATGGTGTTGAAAAAGTTTGAAATGGATTGAAAATTGAAAACAGGTGAAATAGGCAAAATCGACAAACTGTACCAGTACAGTGTACCAGTATGACTAGGTTTAGTGGATTACCCGTACCGGTACAGATTTTTCAGTGGGTTACTCATACCGGTACAGATTCTTTCAGTGGGTTACCTGTATCGGTACAAACTTTCTAGTGGGTTACCCATACTGGTACAGCTTTTCCAGTGGGCAACCCATACCGGTACGGCGTATCGGTACACTTTACAAAAATTTGAAAATTTGAAAATTTCTTTGCCATGCTTTTGGACTATGGGTTATTGGGTTCCAAGAATGTAAATGGACTATAATAGGGTTTGAATTGTGGTACATTGAACCATGGTTGGATCAAATGATAAAATGAACACAGGTTTCACGCGTGAGTTAAAATCTCGGTTAAGGGGATGTTATTGACGTGAGGTCAAGTTGTGCGACAATCACGGGTATTTTTGCCGGTTGACGGATGGTCAGCGGTTAACATATGACCCCCAATTTTAGGGGCGTCATAGATGTACTCACTCAATTGGATCCAATCTCAACACAAAAAGGCATTATAAGATGCAATTGTATCAATCACAAAGAAAGGCATGATGTTGACCTTGTTACTGATGGCCAATTTGACACGTAAAACTCTTACCATCTTGTTGACTCCTCCCTTGAATCCACTCATCTTCAATTTGGTGTGGACCAAGTCTTCCTCTTCCACCCCCAGCTTCTTTATGGAAGCTATGGGTAGAATATTGACAATCACTCCATTGTCGACGAAGAACCTATTAAAATGTTTTCCCTCCAAGTGCGCCTGGATATAAAGCGGCTTCAAGTATTGCGTCATGGATGCGTAGGTCTGTTGAACGGCCACCCTCTTGGGCTACTGACAGACATCAATCTATTTTTCTTCGACTCTTGTGTGAGGCCTCTCTCAAGAGAACGCTCCATTTGGATTTTAGACGATCCTTCCCCATGCAGGAACGTCGACCCCAGCATCTTCGACATCCCCTTCCAAAGACTCTATTCGTAGTTATAGAATTTTAAATGATATCCGCAACAACCTAAGGGCATTGACGGATACTAATGCCCAAGAGGTCCAAATTGGATGGAATCATATTCGTTACTGTTGTCTTCATCATTAAAGTCCTATTTCTTCTTGCTTTTGCAAGTTTCTGGAGGAATGTTAAGCATGGCTTTCAAATGTTCTACCACCTTCCTTACCATATATTCCTCTATATCCTCCTCGGGCGAGGACTCAAACACACCTTCTTCTTCCCCTTTTCCTTAGTTGTGGTCTTCTTTAGAGCATTGCATGTTATAGAGGCAATGAAAGAACGAATTGGGACTTAATTTCCCCATCCTTGGGTTATATCATTGAAACGTTTCTCACCCTTCCCGGGCGTCCAACTCTTGGTATTCTTTCCACTTATGTTGGTCCACTTGAATGTGCTACTTCCTACGCATCTGAGATTTGGGCAGCAGACGTGGTTGATGATATCGTGAAAGCTTTGGATTTTGGGCCACATACTAACTGCCCTCCAATGCCTCTATTTTTTTTATCATCCTAGGTCAGTTCAGATAGCCCTTAGTCCGAATGGGTTAATCAAACGTCAACCTTGTGGTGAACTACTCATATCTCGGCCCTTGTCACCCTCTTGGTAGTTCTGGTAAATCCCTGCCATGCTCTTTATTGCTCGGCCGCATAAACTTGTCAGGCCGATCTTCATAATCTTGTCTAGGCAGTGACCACTCACTTGGAAACTCCCAATGGGTGCCCCTATAATGCCACCTTTTCTGCAACCTTTGGAGTGATTTTCTTTGCTACTCCCCATTTGGAGTGATCCCATAATAAGCTTTGCATCTACGAGATAAATTGTTCTTGATCATGTCAAGCTTCTCTTAGAATCCTAGCGGGACATCCAGCTTACCACCAGAGTCCTCCTTTGACTCCTTTTCCTAGGGAGTTCCCCCTTGGCTTTTCATAACTAGTCAACCTGTCCTTACTCAAGTATACCTTTTTCCATGGGATCTTTGACTGTCCCATTCTACCATGTTAAGGGCGGCTATATTTTGAAAAGGGTCTTTATCAACCCCCATCTCTGACTCCCCCTTGTCTCCGAAGATCAAATGGCCTTTGGTCAAGCCATCATGAATGGCATTCCAACACACCACATAGTTAGTAATAGAATGACTCCACGGATTTTTCCATTTGTAGTACATCTTGTTCTTCACCTCCACGGCTGATGGGATCTTATGATCAAATATTAGCTTGATAATGATGTCAACTAGCAAATGGTCAAAGATCTTATTAGCCTTTGAAGTGTAAAACTCATATTTATATCCATTACCTTAGTCGGCTCCTTTATCAGCACTTGGTGTAGCCTGTACCTGATTCTCCGAGGTCCTAGTTAAGGCTTTACACATATGTGGTTGTCTGAACATAATTTTTGTCTTGTTTACCTTCAACTCCTAGTTTGGCTTGACAATGAGGATTTCTATATTGGGATCCTTGCAGTACATACCTTTGGATGTGTTTCTTCAATCCAACTCCTCTCATAGGATTTTCTTCTATCAGGTAGCCCGCATTACCAATTCGAACAAGTTATTGAACTATATCCCCTCCAACTTCTTTTGAAACTCAAAATCCAAACCATTTTGTGCAATGTGCACATACTCTATCTTGGGCAGCTCCAACCTACATCAGTTCTTGGCCTTCTTTAACAGCGCAATGTATTGCCCTGCTGTTTTTCTAGTCATTTGATACAACCTGGCCAAGTCGGTCACAGCTACCTTTGGTTTAGTACGGTAAACCTGAACGTGGAACTTATCCTCAAGTTTCTGCCAGCCTAAATAGAATTGGGAGGCAAATCAATATACCATCTAAAGTTCATTCCCCTAAGGGAATTGATGGACAATCTTAACTTCAAAAATTTGTTAGCCCCTACTTCACCACGTTGTATAGTGAAACGATTGATTTGCTCCACGGTCGATTGACCGTCTTCTCCCGAGAAAGCAACAAATATTGGGACCCTGTATCCCTAAGGATTCTCATATTCCCTATCCACATAGTCGGGATGTGGTTTTCAATATATTTACCTAGTTACTCGCCTCATAGTGGGGCCGAGGTGCTCCAAGATTGTTTTGTCCAACTAGTCTCTATTCATGACCACTTGGGGCACTGTTGGAAGAACAATTGGTGGTTGCCTCCTTTTCCTCCGACCTCAAGATTGGGGGACACCTCCTTCTGAAAAAAAGGATTGTTATTTCATCAGTGGCCATTTCTAGCCTGATTCGCCCTTTGTAGCGGCACATATAAGGGAAGCACTGGTTATAGTGCTTCCATGAGCGCTATCTATGCAGGGGGAAACAATTGTTGTCTCACACTCCTTAGACGGTTCAAACTATATATTAGCCGTTCCAATGCCTGCCTGGTCTGGCCAGATTCTTCTCGGATCAAATCCCCTAGACCATTGATGAATCTGGATACTTACTGAGAAGCTTCGTGTGACAAAGCTTCAATTGAAGCTTCTGGCTCTCAGTCGGATTCTCGATTCTCTTGCCCCCAGAGTGGAGGCAACTCTTCCTGCTGGTTAGGGATGCTTTCTTCAACAACCTCATGCACTAGAGGCACTTTTGACGAGCCAATTTTGGCATTTCCATGGGTGTTCACCGTATGATTGGTTCGGGTCCCGCGGGAGTGCCAACAAATATGTTTGTCATATTTCCAGATTGTGGACATGCCAAAGTCTAATTGGACTTAAGATACAAACACGTTTGACTTTAACTATTTCAACCAGTGTAAGGCTCTAAAATCGTGATTGTTCAGGCAATTGTAGCAAGGCGTAAGATTACTTTTGAGTGATTTTGTATGTCTTAGGGTTCAAGGACTTTAAATAATTTCCCACCTAACAGCTTAATGGACTGAAACATTAAAAAACAATTGGAATGCAAAAAAGCAAGTAGAGTAAATTTGGAAAATGAAACAAGTACTGTACTTAACATTAAATGAAAGCTATAAAAGATCACCAAAGCGATGGGCTACATGAAAAGTAAAGTTGCTCAAAAGTAAAATAGATAAGTATAAGGTAGGTTGTCTCTGTGTAAAGTTTGTTGTGTTTGATTGTGGTTCCCTTCTTTGTGGTCTGGGATTTGTTATTTATGGGATAACCTTCAATTGTCAAAGCCATCTTTTATGGCCATGACTGTAATCATGGTCTTTCTCTCAAGATGCGTACATGTGTGGTGAACTATCTCCAACTAACGGTTCATTATGTCACGTCTCATCACCTATTGGGGTTCTTAGAGTCCTACTTCCCTAACCGCTCTAACAAACATGTACTATCATAGATTCTTTCATGACCATTGGATCTCTTCCACGTGTCACTCTCTGATTTTGCTATTTTTGGTGTAAACATATATATAAAGACTCAAATGTGACAACGGTTCTAAAATATGATATGATGGTAATGCAATGGTTGTCTTTGATCATAAAGGAAATCCAAAAGTGGATGTATTACATAGGATATATATAGAATCTCATGACATACAAAATAACCCCACTACATAATGCAATAATAAAAATAATAAATACCCCATTCCTCCATTACTTGGAGAATTAAAATACCATAATTTCTTTGTTCCCCATTAATACTAAATTGATGACCCACTAATACAAACAACTAAATGCATAAAAATAACTCCTAGAACATGAAAAGTCATGCTTAATATTATTTTTCCAACATTCCCCCTTAAACATGATTTTTCTTCTCAACTCCAAGCAAACTTCTCAATTTTCGAAAGACATCCTCTTTGAGGGGTTTAGTGAAAATATTGGCAATTTAATCTTGAGACTTCACAAACTTGAGCTCCACTTCTTTCTTGGTCACAGACTCTCTAATGAAATGGAACCTTGTGTTAATATGCTTACTACGATCAAGAAACACTGGATTCTTTGCCAATGCTAGTGCCGATTTGTTGTCAACGAAGATCTCCGTCGATTCTTCTTGAGGCAAATGAAGCTCATTTAACAAATTTCAAAGCCAAATGGCTTGAAAAACACATGATGTAGCCGCCACATACTCTACTTCACAAGTCAAAAGAGTCACAATAGGTTGCTTCTTTGAACTCTAAGCATATGCGGTATCTCCCATGAAGAAAACATACCCGATAGTACTTTTTTTATCATCCATATTCCTGACCCAATCACTATTACAATAACCCACAAGCTTGAAATTATTAGAACAAGAATATAGCAATCCACAATGAAGTGTACCTTTCACGTGTCTAAAAATTATTTTCGCCGCCTTCAAATGGGTCATGGTAGGAGCTTTTATATAGCGACTTACAAGACCAACACCAAAAAGATTATCTAGCCTTGTGCATGTTAAGTACCTCAAGCTTCCCACTAGGCTCTTGAAATGAGTGGAATCCACATGTTCTCCATCTTCATACTTTGACAATTTTACACCACATTCAACGGGTGTGCATACCGGCATACAATCTTGCATCTTGAATTTTGCTAAAATTGCTTTAGCATAACCTTCTTCAAAGATGACAATACCTTTATTCATTTGCTTCACTTCAATGACAAGGTAGTATGACATAAGCCCAATGTTAGTCATCTCAAATTCTTTAGTCATTGCTCTCTTGAAATCTTCAAACATTCTTGGACAATTTCCTGTGAAGATTAAGTCATCCACATACAAACAAGCATAGAGTATATCACCATTATCATTCACCTTTACATAAAGAGCATGTTCATGGAAACACTTGGTGAAATTATTTGCTTGAAAGTACTTGTCAAGTCTACTATTCCAAGCCCTTGGTGCTTGCTTCAAATCATACAAAGCCTTTTTTAATTTCAAAACTTTCTCTCCTTACCTTTTCACAACATAACCCAAGGGTTGTTCAACATACACCTCTTCATCAAGAAAGCCACGCAAAAAAGTGGACTTTACATCCATTTGATGAATTTTCCAATCATTTAGAGTGGCTAAAGAAATAATCAATCTAATTATTTCCAAACGAGCAATAGGTGCAAATACCTCATCGTAGTCAATACCGGGTCTTTGACTATAACCTTTTGCAACCAACCTTGCTTTGTACCTCTCCACTTCACCTTTGAAATTTTTCTTTTTCTTGTACACTCACTTCAATCCAATGGCTTTTTGTCCTCTAGGGAGTGTGGCAAGTTCCCATGTTCCATTTCTTTCAATAGGATCAATTTCTTCATTCATGGCACTCCTCCACTTCTTTTCTTGTGCCGCTTTCTCATACCTTATGGGATCACAACTAGAAAATAGACAAAATAGTGTTAGATCACTAAATCCTTGAATTAGCTCTTCAGTGTCTTCATATATATCTCGAAGACTCCTCATGTGAGGTGGCCTTTCACTAGAACTTGCTTTAAATGATGGAGATGCTTGCACATTAGTGGATGATGGTGGAGGAGAATAAAAGGGCAGCTCCATGATCTCATTGGGCTCCTCCTCTTCTTCAAAGAATGGGAAAAAATCATAGTCTTCTTGTGGAGTGTTCCAATCCCATTCTTCTTCTTCATCAAACTCAACATCTCTACTAATGATTAGCTTGTCATTACTTGGGTTGTAAATCTTGTAACCTTTGCTTCTTAGATCATAGTCAATGAAGACAATTTTTTCACTCTTGTCATCTAGTTTGGTACGTTTCTGATCCGGCACTTGTGCATAGCATACACTTCTAAAGACCCGCAAATGAGAAACATTTGGCTTGATTCCTCCCTATGCTTCTTGTGATGTTTTGTCTTGAACACTTCTAGTGGGACACCGATTTAACAAGTAGATGGCACAATCAATAGCTTCCACCCAAAACTCCTTGGGCACTTTTTTACTCTTCAACATACTCCGAGTCATGTCAAGAATGGTTCGGTTCTTCCTTTTGGCAATACCATTTTGTTGTGGTGATCTTGGAACTGTTAGAGGATAGTAAATTCCATTTTCTTCACAAAAAAATTTGAATTCATTTGATGTGAATTCACCTCCTCTATCGGATCTAATTGCCTTGACTTTATACCCACTTTGTTTTTCAATCAAAGCCTTAAACTTTTTGAAAACACCAAACACCTCCGATTTTTGTTTTAGAAAATAAACCCACATTTTTTGACTAAAATCATCAATAAAGAGAAGAAAATACGGTTCTTACCAAATGATGGTGGGTCTATAGGGCCGCAAACATCTGAGTGAACAAGTTTAAGTGGTTTGGTAGCTCTTGAAATGGATTCTTTGGAAAAACTCTTTCTAGCTTGTTTTCCAATTAAACATCCCTCACAAAGTTGATTCGAGTGATTAATAGAGGACAATCCTTTCACCATCTTCTTTCTAGACAACAAGGTTAGTTCTCCAAAATTCAAATGCTCAAATCTCAAGTGTCATAACCAAGAAGAATCTTTAACACAAACTTTCAAGCATTTTGCCACATCACTTTGAATATTTAACAAAGATATTATATTTCTTGTCATCGGCACTTTAGCAACCAAATTCTCGTTTCCATCTCTTATTGAAAGATTATGATTTTTCATGCAAATATCATAACCTTTCTCTAAGAGTTCTCCTAAACTCAAAATATTATTTTTCATGTTTGGAACATACAAAATATTAGAAATAACTTAGTGTCTTCCATCCTTCAAACGAATAAAAATATTACCTCTTCCCATTACCGAAATTTAGAAGAATCTCCAAAAGTAACTTTTTCATTCACCGATTCATCAAGCTCCGCAAACATCTCTTTATTTTCACACATAGGATTACTAGCACCGGAGTCAAGATACCACACGTTCTTATCTCCTTTTTTCTCTTCTTTGTATGCCAACAACAAGGTTGGCTCTACCTCTTCAACTTTGTCTTCAAGAAAGTGTGTTTTTTCTTCCACAAAATTATTTCTACACTTGGAAGCACAATGACCATATCGATGACAATTATAACATTGAATATGAGATTTGTTATACATCCCTCCATATGACTTTGAATTGTTGCCTCTTCCACGTCCTCTTCCACGATGTGATTATCGGCCTCTTTCTTCTTTATTGGATGCATTTTGTGATTTGAACTATTTTGTTGATCGAAATTATATTATACACCCAAGTATAAGTGGTTGAATTATAGTTTTCTCGGATTAAGTCCAAGATCAATCCCACGAAGAGTTTTAATAATTAGGAAAAAAAATAAAAATAGTGCAGTTGTTGTTTAAAATAGGACAACATGAGATAGCTTGCGATGTGAGCTTAGATTGATAATTAGTCTAATTAAACAATTATTTGCAGATAGATTGTGGGAAGACAATAATATAAAAAGTACCCTTCAGTTTAAGAATCTCATATGCTTTATATTGGTTAAATACTGGAAATACTACCTTACAGAAATTAACTTCCAAGTCACTCAAAAGTCAACTGGCAGGTCTGATGTATATAAACCATCACATAGAATCTTCTTATGTTAGCTGGTGGTATACGTGACAATTGACTAATCCAGATAAACCAAAAGAACAAGTCATTCATGAGGGATACTTGAATTACTTAATTGACAATATGATTGTAAGTGTGTGCATAATAAACCATAATACAACAACTTCTTAGGTTTGCTGGTGGTATTAATAGGCCATAATGCAACAACTTCTTAGGTTAGCTAGTTATATATGTGTCAATTGACTAATCTAAATAAACTAGAAGGATGATTCATTCATAAGGGATACTTGAATTACTCAATTGACAATATGATAGTAAGTATGTGCATAATAAACCATAGCATAGCAACTTCTTAGGTTAGCTGGTGGTATTAATAGGCCATAACACAACAACTTCTTAGGTTAGCTGCTTACATATGTGTCAATTGACTAATCTAAATAAACCATAAGGACAAGTCATTCATGAGGGATACTTGAATTACTCAACTGATAGTATGATAATATGCATCAGTTAAATAACCTGAATAACCCAGAAGGACAAGTCATTCATGAGGATCATTTAGGTTACTCATCTGGCAATCTTCTATATCAATTAAATACTCCGAATAACCCAGAAGGACAAGCCATTCATGAGGTTCATTAAGGTTATTCATCTGACAATGATACCATGCAATAGTAGAACATTCTCAGCGCTCCTGGAGGTCAAGCCATGTCGTTGGAACACCGTAGTTATTTAACCAGCAGGTTGATGATTCATTGATGACATAATTCTGGGCGCAACACCCAATTACGTACATCACTGTATCATGCATGAAGTTTATAATATATAAATATATATATATATATAGAGAGAGAGAGAGAGACAGACAGAGACAGAGCTTAATAAAACATCAGCATTTCCAAAAGTTAACCTATATTATACATATATTTATCCCGCACTGAAGGATATAAGTAACTACTCACACCCCATTACTACAGACAAGTAAGGAGTGTGAGTAGTTTTCATTACAACAGTAACTAAAATACAGAATTGGATACTTCTTTCACAAAGAACAACTGAAATACAACCACCTTTATTATCAATTAAGGCAAAAAAAAAGGCGGCAGTTCAATTATCCAAATAGAAATGTAGAAATACAAAGTTTTGGCTGGAGAGTAGGTCGCACCGGATCTGGAATATTTTCTATGACTTTGTTTCTTTTCTTTCTTTTCTCTTTCTTTTTTCTTTTCTTCTCTATTCTCTCCTGGAACTCCACTCTCTGGCCGGCTCTCTTTGAAGAAGGCCATGCATGGCCTATATATATAGGGAAAAAGGAAGCAGGAGGTGAAGGATGAAGATCAGCCATCAAGAGCCACCGTCCAGATGCCCCTCCACTATCCAGACAGTGGTGCATTACTATAAAATTGATCCTGATCTTCATGTTGTGATGGCTATTTCTTGGTTGATTTACACTTTGATCCATGTTGATTTCATGCTTTGACAAGTTGCCCATTGTAATTTTCAGCAATTCCGCATAAAACTCTGAAATTTCAGACATTACACAGATAAAACCCTAGTTTTCACACAAACCCTAATTAACAGTTTTTAACTGTTTTATTTTACTAAGTTAGTTTATTTACTCTATTAATTCACACACTAATTAGGGTTAATCATTTTGGCCAAAGTTTTCTCCTCCACCTCGACCACGTCCACCACGACCTTCACCTCCACGTTCACGCCCTCTACCTTTTTGAATTCCATATTACCTTCTTTCTTTTTCTTTGAACGAAATTTTGGTTTGTAGCACTTGCTCCAACAGCTCTTGCTTCTTCTTGCCTAGCCATTCTTCATGGGCTAACAACGATCCATAAGTTCGTCAATCGTCATTGTATCTAAATCTTTAGACTCTTCAATGGCTACGACAATGTAGTCAAACTTGGGATTCAATGAACGGAAGATTTTTTCTATCACCCGGGTATCATCATAATGATCATCACCATAAGTTCTCAAATTATTCACAACCACCAAGATTCTTGTAAAAATTATCTGAAATTAATTCGGATTCCTTCATATGTAAAGCTTCAAATTCACCTCGTAGAGTTTGAAGGCGAACTTTCTTAACTTTTTTCACTCCACTATCAACATTTTTAAGAACATCCCATGTTTGCTTGGATGTGGTTGCACTAGCAACCTTCTATAGCATAGCATCATCCAAGCATTGATGGATGAGTGAAAGAGCCTTTTGATCCTTTTTCTTTTTAGCTTGCAAGACTTCCTTTTGAGCTTGACTTAAGGAAGCTTCATCTTGCGGTGCTATGTAACCAATTGTTACAATCTCCTATAAGTCTTGAGATCCAAGAATTGCCTTCATGCGGATACACCAATTCTCATAGTTATCTTTGGTGAATCGAGGCATTTGAAATAGAAGCATTCCATTCGTCATCTCTCTCTCACTTTTTCTTTTTCAACACTCAAGTCTGGCTCTGATACCACTTTATTAGAATCTAGAGAACTATCACACGCTCACAAAAATATAATAGAAGAGACTAGTGAAAATTTGAAGAACTCATTTTATTCACTCATATCCAAGTTGATGTATTACATAAGATATATATAGACTCTCATGATATAAAAAATAACTCACTACATAATACAATAATAAAAATAATAAATATCTCACTCCTCCAGTACTTGGAGAATTAAAATACCACAATTACTTTGTCCCCCACTAATACCAAATTGATGACCTACTAATACAAAAAACTAAATGCATAAAAATAACTCCTAAAACATGAAATGTCATGTTTAATATTATTTTTCCAACATGAAATCCTTGTAAATATGTTAGTGAAAGAGGGAAGAAGATGACATGGAGAGTTTTATGAAATTTACATGGTGTTGAATCCATATCATTTTAGTTTTTTGGGTTTATTAGCTTCATTGTTATGCCAGCGCATTTTGGGAGAAGCGTTTTAGTATATTAGGCAATTTACTTTGGTGGGCTTCTAATTATGACTACATCATTTTGCATTTTGTGATATTCTAAGAATGTGATTCAAAAACCCATTAAGTGTTATGTGTTATTATACAGTAATATGTTCAATAGTTTGACATACATTACTAGGCCCATTGTCTAGTAGATTAATTTTTTGTGTAATTGGTGACTAGTCTAGCATGTTATGAAAGCTATGTTTCCACAAGGTTTAGGCTTTAACTATCAGTGTTATGATATGGCTTTCCCATTGTATTAATGTATCATAATGCACCAAGTTCATGTTTGTTTGTAAATTTATACATTTCATTGAATGTCTCTCGTCCAAGGGTGCTTTGGAGTCACATTTTGGGGTGAGGGTGGGTTTGGGGTGTGTTAAGAGATTGTATGCCTTGGGGACCCATTCTCTAACTACTGACTCTTGCAGTAATTTGTAGTTTAATAATATGCATATATATAATGATGTCTTGGTTTCATGTTAACCAATTCACTTCAAAAGATGGTATTACTGTTCCTTAAAATGGTAAATACCATCTTCTAACATATAGTATTATAAAAACAAGGTTGAGATGGTAATACCATCTCCAATTCAGTAGAAAAAGATCATAGAGAAAGAGATAGATACAAAGTAGAGATAGAGGGGGGCTTCTTCTTTTTTCAGTACATCAGAAAAAAAACAAAAAAAAAAAAAACAGAAGTTAACGCAACCCCCTTACAAATGCAATACTACATAAGTCTGCCCTTAGCGCTTGTAGAACTTGGTGGGGAGGGACTGTGACCTCCACAAAGCTATTCTGCTACTGTGTGTCCATGTTAGCAAGGATATCTGCACATCGGTTATCATGATAGGGAGGTTATGTGCTTTTGAAGTATACCACAAGGGGTTAAAGTGAAGTTTGCCCTTAGTTTAATTTTTATTGACAACAAATGTACCGTTTAAATTTGGTCCAAAACCCCGAGGGGATTATATGTAGAGCTTCAAACTATAATTAAGGAAATATAAGTTATTGGACAAACCACATGGAGTTAAAATGATATTGCTCTCCTTTGGTTCAAGCATAGTTTTCTAAATGTGAATGATCACTTTAATTAAGGAACCCGATAAACCATGAATGATTGCAACATGGAATCTAAAAGCAGGAAAGCTCTCTGAGGTTGTTTGTTTGTTACAGTGGGATGCAGCAGAGGCAGAGAAATTTTGAATGGCATTTCAACGGGTGCATAAGACGCTTGTATGGACAAGATTGTAGTTTCTGTATCTTTTAAATATATATTCGTTTTTGGGTGTGTTATTGATAAGATTAATCCTGTTAGGCTTACCCAAAAAAATGCATACGATATTTACTCCCAGGTGCATGAGGAACTGAGTTTAAATGAAGCTCGGAGGTTCACAAATTCATCAAAATTTTCTGAAGTATAGTTCGGGTATGCCTTCTTAATTTTCTCCGTTTGTGGATTGTGCAAATGACCTTGTAACATAACATTCAGGAAGATGATCATTGTAATGCCGGTTTAACTCTTCATCAATTTGTAACATAAATCTATTTATGTACCAGTGTAAGTGTAAACTGTTTTTGTTTCATTGCATGAAAGTTTTTTTTCTTGTGTTTTGATGACCTGTCTGGGGTTTCATATAGTTGTGCATGTTCGTCTCTTAACCCGCCACCCAACAATTTCTTTCTTCTTTAAACAGACGGGTTGGATTGCTGCAGTACCGCACCCCAATAATGATTTATGGATTTTTACTGTAGATAAAACAAGTGTTAAAAAAATATCCCGATTTATCCAATGACAATTTTAGTTGTTAATACCTTGCGGTCTTAAGTTCGACTCTGCCAGACGATTTCTTGGTTCACCCAATGGTTATGGTTTATTGATATGGGTTTCAGTTTCACCCATTGACATGAATAAGAATCCAAAAGCAATAGGATGAAAACACAAATTATTAAGTGGAGGAGATTAAGATTAGACAAATTACTTGTTTAACGGGTATTATGAAAAATTGTAAGTTTTTTCTTTGTTTCTTCGATTCATGATCTGGTATATTGTGAATTGTTTTAGAATTAAATAATTTTTTGACTCGGTTTTGATGAAATTTGAATCAATTAGGTTTTTAATGTATGTGAGATTCATGTCTGAGAGGAACTGATTGAGCTAAAGTACTATTCCTACTGTTCTTGTTATTCGTTTCACTGAATGCCACAAGCATTTGAAATGATAGTGATGATGCACAAAATTAGTCTCGTACAAGATTAACAGTCGAGTATATGATAAGATATAATTAATGAGCAATAAATAAGATAATCAATCGCAAAACGGTAAATAAAAACGGACACACAAATATATAGTGATTCGGTCCAGATGACCTACTCCACTTTTGAGAAACGGTAACGGTGGCCGGAGGTGTTTTATTGATGAATAAAATAACCGAAAAAGTATGTTCTGGGAGAATTTGAATGCTTTAAGAGAGAGAAACTTGAAGTGTAGAGAGGTATAGAGAGATATATAGATGTGTCAAGCTGTAGAGGTCTTAAGGCGATGCCCTCTATGTGGTGAAGA
>CAUOFW020003442.1:0-37335 GCA_963454935.2 Ilex paraguariensis
ATACCAGACCCAACCGTTGTAGTACCTTGAGAGAAAAGATTTCATTTCTCTCTTTTGATCTCAAGGCTGCTACTCTCATTGCGTCTCATGTCATGAAAGGAGACTTTGGTGGCACTAGAATATTCGCCCTATGGAGACAAGAGGTGCGTGTCTCGTGTTCATGTCCAACGACGTCAGGATGACTACGTCTTTGAATATAGTTACCTTCTCTTCTAAAGTAAAGCTAAGGAATGCCCTATTTTATGAAGGCTTCAGATCTCGGTCAAGAGAGAGAAAGAAGAGGAATTATAGATCGAGAAAGTCACATTAGCTACACCAGACGCACAAGATTTTGACCTTAATTCAAAATGGGAGGTCATTTACTATAGTTTTGAAGCTTGATCTCGGAACTAAGATAATCTGGAATGCGATGTGGCATACCCTAAAGCCCTAAGAAATGCATGGGAAAGAAGGTCAGATTCACCCAAAAAAAGTGATCCAAAAATGGATTTGACCTAAAGTTTTAGGGTATGTCCGACAAAAGATTTTACTGACAACCTGTCTCAATCTTTACCTCTCTAGGATCAAGAAAGACCTCTTATTCTAATTAAGATGTTTTATCCCTAGGGAGTTTTCAAGCCAATCTATATGTCTCTTTGGTCTGACCTAGACTCATATAGCCTGATTACTTAGGCGAAGAGAGCAAGCTGGCGTGATGACAAAGGATTGAATCGAATACCTAGGGAATCTATGTACTCCTGAAGGAAAATCCATAAAAAAAGTTCTTTAGTGGGGAAGTTAAAAAAAGGGGAGATGAACTAGCTCTATATGATGAAATGCAAAAGTGAAGTTGCAATATTTCAAGCCTTTTCTTGAGTCCGGGAAGCCTCCTCAATATGATGGATCCCTAAAAATAGAGAAGGGTGTTCAAATGACACTTTTTCCCTTTTTGAACATCAATGAGATAGGCTTTTCTCCGAACCATTAACCCTTGTTCGAGAGGGAGAAGTTGATTCATTCAATGGAGCCCAGCCAAAACAGGGACAGGGTGAATCCGATGGGGTGAAGGACTCATCCGAAGGTGAAGCAGACTCAGAAGGAGGGGAAAGAGATGAGGACGAAAACGAAGTCACAGGGAGGACACGCCTGTGGATTTGAAGGGGAAGCTTCGAGAGAAACGGGAACGTTCTGCTTTATATGAGTGGAACGAATGGAGGGTTCCACTTCTTACTTATTCACTTCTACTTGAACCGGTCAATGAGCGTTTTAAGGATCCAAAGGAAGCTAAAAGAGAGAGAGTGAGACCCAAAAGAGGGGCGAAGCTAATAGAAGTCCTTTCTCTTCTTCTTTTTTCGTTATGCTTACCTCATAAGAAAGCAGCACAATCCACCCAGACGCGGCCATCATAAATGGTTCGTGTGACTGTGGTGGAGGTAGGTTCTAGATAATCCAATGGTCAAATCAGGCGGGCCCCCACCCCAGAACGTTGAATGAAATAGGTGGTCGGGTTCTCTTTCTACGACCCTTTTGTTTGATAGGTCCGGCCCCGGCCACCTATCCCTTATGTTTAGGAGCGGGATCAGCCCAAGAACGTTCTTATGTGGGGAATTCCTTCCTAAATGAAAGGACCTAGCTAGCCCTATGTTGTAATGGGTGATAAATGTGGACTTGTCCTGACTTTTATTAAGAAGAAAACCACTTAGCAAATGTACAAAGTGGACCACAGTTTGGATGATCCTCTTCTTCCAATTCAGGTTGGGTTAACCCATAAGTACAGCGAGACATGCTTGTGTCTTCGTGTTCTCCAGATTGGGGTCATGTGGAGGGCTTTGCCACTGATCTCGATTTGAAGCTCGATGAGGACCCTTACAACATATGGCTTGCTGATAGAAAAGCTTTTTTCGAGGATTCTTTAGATCTGGATAGAGTTTCACTTAGTAAAGAGAGTTATAGATTCGTAAGATCATGATAGAGTCCCTTTACTTTATAGGGGCACTAGCGTGCTACAACTAGTGGAGCAACCTGTGGAAAAAGGCTAGCGTGCTAGCCTAGAAGTATCGCAAGGCTCAAAAGCTTACCACGAGATTCTTCGTTATCTCCACTGAATATGTTAGGTTTTCAAAGAATGTCGGTTATATTCCGATTTCATTTTCAAGCTTGGTTATTCTGCACTTTCTTAAGAATAACAAATACCAATGTACATTTGATATTTAAGCATAGAAAATACCATTTTTCAAGGAAATGAGGTTTTTTTTTCAATTTGGACTTGTTAGATTGGGTGTCAAAACAATCTTGTGCTTAGTCACTTTAGCAAGTAATCTTAATATTGACATTAATCCCATCAATCTATAACAAATAACAATGGAATGCTAAAATCTAACACAAGTAAATGCAATAAAGCTAACATCATTCATTTCAAAACGTCTCATAGTTCAAAACAAAAATACTTAAATCATCCAAAAAAACAACACACATATTAAACCAAAAGAATAGAAGTCCATCACAATCGCTCGCTACTCAAGTGCTCGAACGTCCAGCAGCTCCACCATCTATACGACGGAGAATCTCTTCTAGCTTCGAACATGAAATGACATTCGAACGTGGATTCTAAGTTCAAACGTGGAATAAAATATATATATATATATATATATATATATATATATATATTACATACACATTTCTATATACAAAAATTGAAAGAAGGCTAAATGCATAAATAGGGCTTGGAAAAATATGGCGTCTCTGGATAAGTCCCTACCCGCACTATAATTTCGTTGGTATTTTAGGACATTCCTTACTCGGCCCACATATTTATTTTAACAAAAAGACTTTGTACATTTATCAAAAAGGATATTTACATTTTTACAAAAGGAGTTCAGACCATTGACCTTCATTCCAAAAACATGCTTTTCCTACAACTTTGTCAAGAAGAATTCTAATCCGAGTCTTGTCTTGTCTCCATGTCATTTGAAAAATTAGTGACTCTTTCAATTTCTTGTTGCACATAATGTGTAAGTACATGACTGGTATAGTATGACGTCTTAGGAAAATCCTTACTCTGCCCATACACTATCCAGTTTAATCGATCAAGTGCGCGACCAAAAATTAGTTAAGAACATTGATATTCCTTCATGGGAAAGATCCTGCCACATTTTTTACATGCACCAAGTCATTTGGCATGACGACGTTTAGCAAAGTTCTTCTTCCACATAGTGGTTTCGCTTGCTCTTCTCATATTTCAAATTTTCTTACGAATCTTGTTTTTTTCATTATTGTAGAATGTACATTAGATGGAAATGTGCGTAAGATACCTAAACTATACCAAAATATCTTATCGTCCATGTTTGCAAAGGTTTAGACACCCTATCTAGTTCTTTAAAGTTTGCCAATCATAAAGACAATTGAAGCTGCCTTTAAAGCCATGATCATTTTTTTTAAATACTATGAAGACTGTATAAATATGAAATATGATCAAGACAAAATTTTAAAAGTACAAAGCTGTGTAAATATGAATTGTATTTCTCACCCCCAACCTAAACTGAACAATGTCCTCAATGTTTTGGATTTACAAATATACGCAAAGTGATTTTAGGGTTGAGAGAGATTTGTTCATCTGTAGAAGCCCTACAAACAAGATACATATTTAATCATCTTTACAAACATCAGGGTTTTGATTAACATGAAAACCCTTATGCGTAAGTGCAAAAAGAAGAATGAAACCCATGTGTAAATACGGAACTAAAATACAAAACATAAAATAAGGGATGGTATATGTGGAGTGTGTAGCCACAAAGTTTGTAGAGGGTGAAGCATCACAAAGAAAGGGGAAGAAGAAAAAGAGTGGTGGAGCGGAAAGATTAGGGTTTGGAGGCCTTATAAAGGCGTTCGTTCGGGTAGGGTTGGGCTGAAATTTTCATGACCCAACCCTTCTCCGTGTCGGCAAGCCCGAATTTATTCAGAATATTCTGTATTCATTAAAACAATTGATTCTATATCTTTAATAAACTCTTCATAAAATGGTTTTAAATGTTGACCATTAACAATAAAAATATTACCATTTTATGGATTCTCTACCTCCACTACTCCATTTCCAAACATTCGCCTCACAATGTAAGACCCAGTCCACCTTGACCTCAACTTAGTAGGAAACAGGCGGAGCCTTGAATTGAATAGGAGGACTTTCTGGAAATGAGCAAATGATTTTTTCAATATGTTTTTGTCATGAAAAACTTTCATCCTTTCTTTTGAAATTTTGGCATTGTCATACTGTCACGCCCCAAATTTCACAAAAGCGTGATAAAAAAAATTACTTTGTTTATTCCAAAAACACATGCTGATTTGTTGTAAAAACATCTAGCAAAATTTATCTCTTTAGTTTAAATAAACCATTTTTTTTAGAAACTTTTTGTAGAGTTCCCCTTGAAAATCGGGCATCCAGATAATTGGTGAGAGCTACCTGTGAGAACATTAAACATAATAATTATACCTAACTAATCATTCACATCATATCAATCATATACATCCCTTCTCATGATATCCACAAACAAGTCATTACCGTTCAATACTGGGGTGGCAAATGGAGGCCCACAAAGTCCTCCTAAACCTGGGTTATAATCTAATTATCTAAAATTCTTCGTCATGAATATAATATACAGAATATCTAAAATCTTTATAAGTAAATCATTTAAAAGGTCTCAATCTATACATATTCCCTCAAATTAACTAAGATATAAATAACTTACGAATCCTCAATAACAGACATCATCGTAAATTTTTGTTTACATACTCTAACTAAATATATAAAGCCATAACAACTATCTTCTATCCCGATACTCCCACTATGCAGTCCACCAGCATATGCCCATAATTGAAAATGTTAAATGATAGGGGTGAGCAACCACACGCTTAGTAGGATAATCCTTTTCTCAAGCATTTACAAAGTTTTAAATATCAACATTTCACAAACCATACAAATAAGTAATGAAAACTTTCTATAATTTAGTATAGGAACAAGATAATAAGTAGACCATTTATAAAAATCTCCCAATACATCATCATTAGAAATATACAATGTATAAATTAAAGGTTTATACATTTTAAGCCAAATCATCATAGCAAATATCATGCATGTCTCACATATGGACAATTTAATCAATCACACTGGTTCGCGCATGAACCATCCCCGGAGAACCTTTTGGGGCTTGCACCCTAGGGTCTCATCGCCCTTCTCGCTTTTCAAGGGGAATGTGTAGGGCACAGCTTGTGACACCACATAGGCCATCACCGAAAATCATTACCATAACCAATCCCCCTTAGGACTAGTAGCCGCCTTGGCAACCCACTTAATAGGCCCCAATTGTCTACTAACCCTCTACCTGTCAGAATCGAGCATACATTTTCTAAAAATTATTATTTTCTATATCCATAAATCCTTTTGAAAACACATGTCATAACCTTGACATTTTATTAAACATGTAGTAGACGCAAATCTCAAAATTTGCATTTTCAAAGCAGTATAACCCTTTTCAAGAGACTAAGTCATATATATTATGTATAAATTCACACCATACTTCAACACCCCCAAATCATAGGTTTAATCAAATACCCATAACTAAAATCAAACTATGGTTTCAAACCTAGAATACTAAAATCATTTCCATTTTCAAGAGAATAAGTCATATTATGTACAAGATCATAGCATACTTAAAAAACTCCCAAATCATAAGATTAATCAAATACCCATAACTAAAATCAAACTAGGGTTTCAAAGCCATAACACTAAAATTATTTTTTATGCATGTGGGTTCACAATTCATGGCATACTCAACACTAAATCAAGATTTATAACAAGTATTTTGCCATCAAACACATATTAAGCTTTAGCTAAAAAAAACACATCAGAAGCACAATGTAATTGCAAGAGATAGGAATACCCCACCTAGAAATCAAGAATTCCAAGCCAAGTTCCTATGATTTTCAAGCTTAATCTCCAAGATTCTCAAGCCAAGCCTAAGCTCTATAGCCCTTCTTCTATCTTTTTCTCTATTTCTCTCTCTAGTTCTAAGATGGGTGGAGGAGTTTTGGGTGAGAGATGTGAGAAAAATGAGAGAAATAGATTGAATTTTGGTTTTAAACCTAGCAATTCCCGTCAGAAACATTGTTCATGCCCAAAAAAATGCATTTTATCCAAAATTATAATTTTGCCCCTAAAAATCTCCAATTTGATCCATATGACTACCCTAAAGTTTTTCGATGTTTCGGATTCATTTTAATGTTATTTTCACCTAAAAATGTTTATTTTTATGAGTTATCTCAAAATTAAAGTAAATTTACATTCAAAATACTAAAATTACTATTTTATCCATCTGAATTGCTATATGAGCTAAACGTCTATTACAAGTTTTTCGGACCTCTCGGATTCAATGGTAATATTATTTTGACCTAAAAAAATTAATATATTTATTTAATTACCCTTATCAACCTTAAATACCTCCAAAAATTAAATTTGACCCAAAAGTCAATATGTTCGTACTTCAAACTTACGCGATTATATCTTCAACAATGATTCAAAGTTGCTCTAATCATTTTAAAAATACTATCAAGATAATACATTTATATGAAATATGAAATATGGGATCTCACAATCCACCCCCGTTAAAATAAGTTTCGTCCTCGAAACTTAGGCTCCCTCGTCTAAGTCTCAATTGTAAACCACCAACCCAACCAAGTGAACTCCATTCATCAACACAAGAATATATGTTCAAGTTTCTGTTGTGAATTCACTAACTTCACCATCACACATTTATATAGGCTGATAATCAACAAATCCACCAATCTCAAACAACGAGTATTACAGTTAATCAAAATATTTTCCAGTCCAATCATGCCATCACATTTCTTCACTTCAATTTCATTCATATAATGTTGTTTCATGTCCCATGATGACGCCTCAAATTTTCTCGTGTTTGCCCCATCATCACAGTTATCATAAGTTCTCAAATTCATATTCTTTTTAAGCTATCGAACTTTTCCAATAACTTGTGCGACTACCAAAACTAATTTCTCACCATGATTCACCACTAGGTTGTCGACTTTATTGTTTACTTGTCATCTATGGTAATCATTTAATTCTCAATCTTATAGTCAGTCAAGGTACCATGACACTCTTGCCCCATGCTCCCATCCATACTACTTCAGAGTGCAAGGCTTAAGACATGGTCCGACCCAAGACGTGCATTACTTTATCCACCCAATTTCTTAACCACACCTACTTCATATACTTCTCATACCTGATCAAATACTATTATCAACCTTTAAAGAATTTTCACGCACACTCAGTATTATCGTCACATTATTTTAACTTTTCAATATTACCACTAAAGAATCAAATAAGAAGTCTTGGAAAGCTCTCATTTTCATTCTTGTATAATATATCCTTTATTTAAATCCACTGTATAGCACAATCCTCAAGTTGTTGTGATTTGATGAACACCACAAGATTCTTAATAGTGATAATTTCAAACTAGACACCGACTTATCCAAGAAATTGATTTTTACTTCCCAATTATACTTTTCACCTTCATCCGTGTAATCATAGCCAAATGGTTAACCCTAATAATATAAAATCTAACCAAATGTTTTCACTGCGCACTCTAATACTAATTATAATTTTCCAATTCACTTTTTCAATCTATTATAATCAGAACTAACAACTGATAAAAATTCTCATGGGTTGTCTCTCATAAGTACAAGATGCATCCAAAACCCTAGATTAATACTTTTAGAACTATCAAAATATCTCCACATTTTTAACTAATTCAATCTACCCTATCTATTTCTTCAACTTCCCAATTAGATTTATTACCGAACATTGTCTTCGAGTGTTAGGCCGTCGCCTAATGTCAATTTCAATTTAAAAGTCATTATTGTCTCCCAAGATAGATGTCCAATGCCTTTATGATTACAAGAAAGCGCCTCAAGTAATAACCCATAGCAAAATATTATAGCTTCCTTACGTCCAAGATTACAACAACACATTTTACAGAACTCTTAAGTCCCCATGATTCAATCCAGCAACTTAATATTTCTTGAACTATAAAATATAACCAATATAAAGTTATATTCCTAATGGTCCAAATAATTCTTCAATTCCATACCGCTAATCACCATAACCTTAAAATTTATCATGATCCTCGAGATGATAACCATTCATTGGCTAATAGAGTAATCTTGTACTTTGATCGAAACTTTCATCTGTTAATATCAAAACCACAATGTGTAATTTTTTACATTGATCTACCATATTAAATCGTTCACATCACACCAAACTGCAAAGATCTCTTTTCAAAAATTTATGATCTTCAATACCAACAATTCTCAACTCTGAATTCTTAATATGAAACCTAATGATGGATTGAAAATAGCGGAATATAAACTTCTATATTTCTATAATATTTAACTTCCAACAACATTAAAAGATCCCACACCAGGACAAGAGTTTATGTTGAATATTGAACATCTTCTTAGTTCTATTAGTCGCTCAATATAAATGTGAAATTTGGGTAAATTTAAATTTTTTATGAAAAAGGACAAAATGGTAAATTGCCACTACGGTATGGGTTGTAAACTTGAAATTTTCTAGACCTCAAATGACGAAACGAACCTCACCATTGGATTCATCTCAGAAAATCTAGCTACCTTGTCAATTTTGGTCGAATTCTGATATAGTCATATTTTTCATGTTTTACGAGGCGGTCGAGTCTCGGGTGACCAAAAAATGGGATTTTTTAATAAAATTTTAAATTTTGGAAAATAATTTGAGGCAAGTTAAAATAAAAATATTTTGAACATAAACAAGGATGAAATTTAATCATTTCAGAGCGGAAACGGACCCGGGGAAAAAGAAGACGTGTGTGGCGCATTGTGGGCCAAGTGTTTTGAGGGTATAAAAAGGGGAGAAATATCAGATTTCTCCCCATTCTTCAGCCGATTTCAACGTGAGAAGTGAAGAGAGGGAAAAAAAGAGAGTTCTCACCTTCTCTCTATGATCTACGAAGATTGAGTGATCGAATCAATTCAAGTCAAGAACAAAGATTGTTCTACGCGGTGAAGGCTACAAAACTATATCATGAAGGACAGATTTCACCAAAGTTTCAAACACGAGATTGGAGAAATCAAGGGTTTTGGGTGAGATTGGGATTCTTATAGCTTCTCAACATGTTTTTATGCTTCAAGAGGTAGGGTTCCCTCCTACTTAGGGTGTTCATATGGGATGGGTAGGTGTATAGTCATATATATCACTTATCTATTGTTATGGAAATGGGAAAATGGGTATAGAATGGTTTAAAATAAATTCTTAGCTTAGAATTAATAAGTGAAAATTACTTGTGTAATTTCATGGAATTTGGTATTATGTGGGCATGCTATGTGTTTATATTATGCATTATGAATAAAGTATGTTATTGACATAGATTGTGTAATAACATGTTTGTGAATTATTGTTGATGCATGTTAATATATTAGCATCATGATAAATTGTGGTAATTATATGCTTAAGATATACATTGCCATGGAATATTTTGATATGCGATTTAAATTGCTCATTTGACATTCATTACATTTTTGGGCATGAAGTTGGCACCACATTCATTAGCATCATGCATGGATGTGGGTGTGTGTGTACATGGTTTAATCAAACACCATATTGGTGGTTGATGGGTCAACTCGAAAATGTTGGATTGAATATTTGACTGAGTTGCACGTTGCATAAAAAACTTGTGTCGGGTATAGCAAGAAGGGCTAGACACGTCATCGGGTGCAAGACCCGACTACTTGGTTCATACACTCCCTTGAGGTGCAATTTCAGAAAAGTGTAACGATGTGCGGAATCGGTGGTGAGATTTCATGAATTTGAATACCTAAATAAAGACACATGAACTTGTTTTATAAAATAGTCATTTGGTGTGAAACATCAATGACGAGTTTTTCATACGTATAGCATTGCATGGTGTGAAGGGAGCCAGGAAGGCTCGGGGTATATTGTATGAGTGAGTCTCATCTCATTTCATAGCATGACATGGTAGAATTTCAACAAGGAATTGCATATTTTTGTTTGGAATAGAAAATAATTGTTGATTGTTGCATGTGCACATTTCATATGCATCTAGGTTGGGGGAGTAGCCTCTGTAGGGGATACTCTATTGAGCGTGGCTCACCCTATATGGAAAAATATTTCAGGTGTGGGAGACACACCGGCGGATGATGCTCATTTGGGGCCTCGAGGATGAAGGGAGGCCGACTTGTGGCTTTATCTTGAGTTTTTGTAAAATTGTTATGAAAACTTAGTTTTGGTATGTAAATTCATGTAAATAAATGTAATAGAGCTTGTATGGATCATGTGTAATGTGGAAATCTTCATTATACATGTGTTGCATGGATGTAATATGGTTTGAAATGAATTGGAAATGAAAAACATATGTAACAGGCAAAACTGGACAAAGCATACCGGTACAGCCTACCAGTACAACTTTGTGTAGTAGGCAAACCCTACCGGTAGGAATTTCTAGTAAGCAAACCCTACCAGTAGGAATTTTCAGTAGGCTAACCCTACCGGTAGGGATAATTCCAATAAGCTCACCCTACCGGTAGGACTTCTAAAAATTTAAAATTTTAAAACTATTTTGCCATGCTTTCGGGCCATGTGTCCTTCCTTTCAAATGGTGTAAATGGACTATCATAGAGTATGAAATGTGGTACATTGGACCACGATTTGATTAAATGATAGAATGTATAAGGGTTATACGTGTGGGTTATAATCCTAGTTTAAGGGGCGTCACAGCTTGGTTTGGCTTTATTTTGGGTTGGGAAATGGTTACTGAGTGTCTTTTATGGAGTTTGGTGGTGTTTTCGTGATCGGTGGTGGAGATTTGAGGAAGGTGCAAGTTTGAAAGTAAGGGTTTGTGTTCTTGAGAATTGGAACTTTGTTAATCTTGTGTTTTTAAAGTGTAAAGGGTACTGTGCTAGACTAAAAAGGACCTAAGGAATCCATTTTAACAGTTTAAAATGCATTTGGTTGATATTTGGGGGGTCAAAAGACCATTCGCAAGTCTAGCCATGATGGAAAGTCTATATGTTTCACCAAATTTGAATGAAATTTTTGTTGGGTTTGGATTGGATTTGAAGTGTCTCACCTATGGGAATTTATAGAGGGCTATGAGGTAAGTTAGTAGATTCTGAAAATAGGTGAAAAGATGTAGGCATTCTATGTTCCTGCACTCCCCAACCCCTTTGCATGTTCAGATTGGCACTTACATTCTCAAAATTATTGTTCACATCCTCGGGTGGGTCTTGGTCAATGTTCATGTTGGGGCCTAAGGGTTGTCTAACCAATTGGTTTTGTTCGTCCCATCCCCACATACAACAAACTATCTACAAATAAAAATGTAAACAAACAAAAGTATATACAAGGAGCAATCTCCCCTCACTTAAACACTTATAATTCGGGTTGGAGTAATCACCCAAATTTTAGTTGGAGAAATGATAATCCCACTCCTCATGGGTCTAATGCATATACACCCCCCATGCCTCCTAAGCAAGGTAAATACCAAGGCCAAGGGCAAGCGTCTAGCTCTCAATACCCCTGGTCCAATCTGCAAGGGTATTCACCAAACCCACCACCACAAAATTTCTCCCAAAGTCCACTTCCCCAAATTTTTTCCCAACAAGGACCATCCAATCCTCACACCTACCCATCTCCCTATAAGATGAACTTGGAGGATGTTCTTTACAATTTCATCTAAAGCCAAACCGCCTTTAACAACAACATTTCGGCTGAACTCAAAAAAATTACCAATGCCATAGGGTTGTCACAACAAGAGAAGGGAAAATTCCCCGTTCAACCTCAAGAGAACCCTAAAGGCCAACATGTCATTGAGTCGTCTGAGCCCACCAGAGAGAGTTGTGAACAACTTAAGGTGGTCACCACCCTTCAAAGTGGAAAACAAATTGATAAGTCCATTGTGCCAAAGGTCTCACCCAAGGAGACATTGCCAATAGAAAAGGAGACCAAGGGTGACACCAAGGGGGGGTGAGGTGAGTGATGAGGTGGGTGAGAAAGAAAAATTGATTGATGAAAGTGTACTTGTCTCCCCCATACTTGCTCCTTTTCCTGATCATTTGAAGCCACCCGCCAAGGTGGCTAAATATTCTGATATAGTTGAGATGTTCAAGCAGGTGAAAATCAATATTCCACTCCTTGACGTGATAAGGCAAATTCCATCTTGTGCAAAGATCTTGAAAGACTTGTGCGTAGTGAAGAGGAAACTCCACAAGAAGGCATTCCTTTCCAAGCAAGTGAGCTCAATATTGAGGACAAACACCCCACCAAAGTTTAAAGACCCCGGCTGCCTTACCATTGCCATCACAATGGGGAATTGCTAGGGGAAAAAGAAGCATTGCTTGATTTGGGGTCTAGTGTGAACCTCCTACCCTACTCGGTGTACAAGCAACTCCAACTTGAAGAGTTGAAGCCAACTTCAATTCAGTTGGTGTATCAGAGCATTTGAACACCGAAGGGAATGGTTGAGGATGTTTTGGTTCAAGTGGAAAAATTTTATTTTCCTATTGATTTCATTGTGCTTGATACTCACCCTATTGCTAGCCCTTGCTCCCAAATTCCTGTTATATTAGGTAAACCGTTCCTTGCTACATCTAATGCCATTATTAATTGCAAGAATGGTCTCATAAAGCTTACTTTCGGAAGCATGACTATGGACTTCAATGTGTTCAATTTGAACAAACAACCAGGGGATGATGAGGAAGTACATGAAGTTAGTAGGATTGACACCTTGATAAAGGAGCACTTGGAGTTGATGGGCATGTTGAAGCTAGGAGAAGAGGAGAATGTGGATATAGAGGAGGTTGATGAGGAAGAGAAGCCGGAGAGCTTGAAAGGGGTAGAAAAGTGAACCCATACATTTGAGAAGTTCCCACACTAAGACAATAATATTTTTCCATCATATGTGATAAAAACCATTTTGGAATTGAAGCCACTACCATCCCATCTGAAGTGTGCATATCTTGGGGAGGACAAGACTTTTTTGGCGGTGATTATCTCAACCTTGATGCAAAGCAAGAAGAAGATCTCTTGGAAGTGTTGAGGAGGCATAAAGGGGCGATTGGTTGGACAATTGCTGACATCAAGGGGATAAGCCCCCTCATTTGTACACACCACATTTACCTTGAAGAGGACTCCAAATTGTCTCGACAACAACAAAGAAGGTTGAACCCAATTATGAAGGATGTGGTGAAGGACGATGGGCTAAAACTACTTGAGGTGGGCATCATCTTTCTGATTGTCGATAGTAAATGGGTTAGTCCTATGCAAGTAGTACCCAAGAAGTCAGGAGTCACCATGTGACAAATGAGGATAATGAGCTTATTCCAACAAGGGTGATCACTAGATGGAGAGTGTGTATTGATTACCGAAAACTCAACCTGTGTACAAGAAAGGATCACTTCCCTTTGCCATTCCTCGACCAAGTGTTTGAATGAGTAGCGGGGCATCTATTCTATTACTTCTTGGATGGATACTCTAGCTACAACTAAACCAAGATCGCATTGGAAGATCAGGAGAATACCACCTTCACTTGTCCCTATGGTACTTTTGCCTATCGTCGCATGCCTTTTGGGTTGTGCAATGCCCCTGGAACCTTTCAATGTTGCATGATGGGGATCTTTAGAGATATAGTGGAGAAGATTTTAGAGGTATTTATGGATGAATTCTCGATATTTGGGGATTCCTTCTCTGGATGTTTGGAGAATTTGGACAGAGTTCTCAAGTGATACGAGGAGAAGAATTTAGTCTTGAATTGGGAGAAGTGTCACTTCATGGTGACAAATGAGGATAATGAACTTATTCCAACAAGGGTGATCACTAGATGGAGAGTGTGTATTGATTACCAAAAGCTAAACCTGTGTATAATAAAGGATCACTTCCCTTTGCCATTCCTCGACTAAGTGTTCGAACGAGTAGCGGGACATCTATTCTATTGCTTCTTTGATGGATACTCTAGCTACAACTAAATTGAGATCGCATTGGAAGATCAGGAGAAGACCACCTTCACTTGTCCCTACGGTACTTTTGCCTACCGTCGCATGCCTTTTGGGTTGTGCAATTCCCCTAGAACCTTACAATGTTGCATGATAGGGATTTTTAGTGATATAGTGGAGAAGATTGTAGAGGTATTTATGGATGACTTCTCGGTATTTGGGGATTCCTTCTGTGGATGTTTGAAGAATTAGGAGAGAGTTCTCAAGTGATGCGAGGTGAAGAATTTAGTCTTGAATTGGGAGAAGTGTCACTTCATGGTGACACATGGAATTGTTCTCGGACATATCATCTTGGCGAAGGGGATCAAAGTGGACAAATTAAAGGTTAAGGCCATTTCCAACCTCCCTATACCGAAGGTCATAAAGGATTTCAGGTCATTTTTGGGCCATGCCGGCTTTTATGGTCGTTTTATTAAAGACTTTAGTGCATTAGCCCGACCTTTGACCAATTTTCTGTCTAAGGATGTGCCATTTGAGTGGTCGGATAATTGTGAGGCATCTTTTACAAAACTCAAAAGCATGCTTGCTACACCTCCAATTATGTGACCACCCAAGTAGGATTTACGTTTTGAGCTTATGTGCGATGCTAGTGATTACGCAGTCGGCGTTGTGCTCTATCAAAGGGAGAATAAGAGACCGTATGTAATATACTATGCTAGCAAAACCATTAGTGAAGCTTAAATGAACTATACCACCACTGAAAAGGAGTTGTTAGCAGTAGTATTTGCATTGGATAAATTTCGGTCCTACATCATTGGTTCATCGATAGTAGTCTATACTGATCCCTCTATTTTGAAGTATTTGTTGTCTAAGCAGGATGTCAAACTGAGACTCATCAGGTGGATCCTCCTACTCCAAGAGTTTAAGTTGACAATTAAAGATAAGAAATTAATGGAGAACGTGGTGGCAGATCATTTGTCCCGACTAGTGGTGCATGAGGCTGATGAGCACATTCCTATCATTGATTTCTTCCCTGATGAACATTTACTTTCAATTCATTATTGTGGTCAAATTCTTGAAAGAGAATATCTTTTCGAGGTTCGGGATGCCTTATGCTATGATAAGCGATGGTGGATCACATTTCTGCGATAGGTCATTTGCGTCTTTAATGCATAAATATGGCGTCACACAAAAGGTGTCCACCATGTATCACCCACACACCAATGGCCATGCTGAGTTGGCCAATAGGTAGATCAAAAGTATCATAAAGAAGACGGTGAACCCAAATAGGAAAGATTGGTCATTTAGACTGATTGATGCTCTATGGGCTTACCGCACTGCCTACAAGACTATCTTAGGCATGTCTCCCTACCGGCTCGTCTATGGAAAGACTTGCCATTTTCCAGTTGAAATGGAACACAAGGCTTATTGTTCCATAAAGACTCTAGACTTCAATCTGAGGATGGCCGGAGAGAATAGGATGCTAGAAATGAATGAAAAGGAAGAGATTCGAAGAGATGCATATGAGAGCTCTAAAATTTTGAAAGAGTGGGCTAAGATCTTTCATGAAAAATCCATTGTGAGGAATTCATTTTAGCCCACCCAAAAAGTACTTTTATTCATCTCTTATCTCTCAATCTTTCAAGGGAGACTCCGGTCCCGTTGGGATGGCCCCTATCTTGTCAAGGTGGCCTACCCTAATGGAGTTGTATAAGTCACAAACCCTGAGGATGGAAGGACATTCAAGGTCAATGGCCAAAGACTCAAGCCATTCTTTGAGAGTTTTGAAGGACAAGGAGTGGAGGAGGATTTGATGGTGTGGTGCTTCATGTTGGTTGTAGAAAATCCCTCATTGACCTCTCCAGGGGATCTATTTGAAAATTATTCCCCTCATTAACGGGAGGGGGAAAATTCATTCTCGGATTGGGTATTTGGGGTTCTTGTGGTCCCCCACCCCTTTGGACATTTGAATTTGCACCTATATTGTCAAAATTGTCACCCGCATCCTCGGGTTGTTCTTGGTCAATATTCATGGTAGGGGCCAAATTTTGTCTAACAAGTCAATTTCGGTTATTCCGCCTCCACATAAAACAAAATATATACAAAAAAACTTATACACAAATAAGATTATGTACACGGAACAACGTACCTCAGCCCATGATGAAGATCATGGGACTTACCTCCGTCGTCCGAAAATTGCCTTCTTGGTTTGACACTGGCCTTCCCCGGCAACGGCGCCAAAAATGCTTGACAAATTTCCTTGTTGTTTCCTAACCTATAAACATCACCTTTTAGCATGTATAGTATATGAATAAAGGGGAGTGTCACTCTCCTAGGGATGATGTCAAAAGAAAGGGCAACGGAATGGTGGATGAATGAGATTTCAAATGTGAGTATGTGTGAACAAAAGTGCTCCCCAAGCACAAGGAGACTTTCGCGGATCGTGTTTTACTTGGTGGTATTCCAAGGTCATTTCCATGGGGAAGGAAGTAAACCGAGGGGAAGGTGAATTTGGGAGAAAGAAAGTGTAAAATCTTTGATTGTTGGAAGTTGTTTGGTGAAGTTGTTTTGATGCTAGTAAAATGAGAAACAAATGTTGGCAAATCCAAGAGGTCACTCCAATAGGAATACCGTCTCAACTCGAAACCCTCCTCCAATAGTGCATGAATGAATGATTGATTTGTGGGAAGCTAGGGGTAAGATTGGTGAGTATCTAAGCATAAACCGTGACTAGGCCTACGAAATATCAAAGACTCACCAAGTTATCCACCCTCAACCCAGTCAAACCGAACCATTGAACTCTGAAAGAGGGGAGGAGAATGAGTTGAAATGGTATACCCAAGTGGAGGTTCCTCTTGGTTTTGCCAACTAAGAGATTTAGCTATTCATGCTTAAAATAAAGACAACAATATGATGAGAAGACATTATGAAAAAATAAAGACTAAAGCTAAGCATAAATGAATTGCATAAATTTAACTTCCGGATAACCACCTCTTACTAAAGATTGGATGAGAAACTACTCACTCTTCATGGCTTTGTTAAAACTAGAAAAGTGAGTGATGCTCATCCCTCCAAGTAGAGGAGTTACAAGGTAATACATTTTACACAAGGAGCCGATCTTTGACAAAGAATGAGTGAATCACGTTCCATCCTTCACGGCTTTGGTAAAGCTCTAGAAAAGTGGAAGAGTTTCACTCCTCTAAGGGAAGAAGGAAGCGGAAGTAATGGAAGTAAAGGAAAGCAATAACACAATAAAAGAAAGCAATACTTAAAGTAAAAGAAAGCAATAAATTAAAAGGAAGCAAGAATACAATAAAAGAAAGCAATACTTAAAGAAGGCTATAAGCAATAAGGAAAGCAATAATACTTTTGGAGGGTTTTCCACTACCAAAAGATGAATTCTTTACAAGTCCTAAGGGATGGTATTTATAGGCAACAAGGGAGGGTGAAAGTCTTGTTAGGTGGCCTCGAATCTTGTTAGGTGGACTTGAAAAGTTTTGTTAGGTGGCTTTGAATCTTGTTAGGTGGACTTGAAAAGTTTTGTTAGGTGGCTTTGAATCTTGTTTGGTGGACTTGAAAATCTTGTTAGGTGGCCTTGAATTCTTTGATCCCCCTTTGTTTTGAGCTTTGATAATTGGCACCCCAGTAGTTTGTAGCTTTAATGCAATTGGCTCCCCAGTAGTTTGTAGCTTTGACACACAAAATCCTGAAAAGAACAACAATTAATGCATTATCCTTTATTCCCTTTATTCACACACTAATTCTAATTTGATTTATTTTGACTAGTTTAAATTTATTCAACTAACACAATTTACCTATTAAATTATGCCTTAATTAGGGTTATTCACCTAACCAGTAATAAGAGTGGTCGTGTTTCAACAATTCATCGGGGAAAGATTGTTTTGTATTTTATTTTGTTTGTAATGGAACTATATCGCACCTCTTGCTCATCTATAGCAATGAGATGTGAGTAGTCCGCTTATACCCTTCAGTGAAGGGCGAACACATGTACGATAGTTTTTAAGTTATGAAAATGCTGATGTTTTAACTATGCTTTTATGTTATATATATCTCATTTATTGATGGATGGTTACATTTACAATATGCTCATGGTTATGAACACTGAGCACTACTTAATGCTAGATACCATACTATGTAGACTAATTATGCACTTCATGCATGATATAGTGATGTACGTGATAGTGCTTTATGTAACAATTGATAGATTGGTTGTAGACTGGTTAGGTCTCGGCATTGCTAATGCTTTCGATTCAATGGATAAACTAGAATCTTGTCATCAAGGAATCATCAACTTGCCGGTTGAATAATTGTAGTATTCCTCTTGAATGGCTTGCCTTTTGTTTTATTAGGGTTATTTGATTGTTGCATGGAACATATACTATCCAGCTAACCTAATCAGTTGATGGTTTATGCCTCAATATACATCAAACCTACCGGTTGACTTTCCAGTAAAATGGGAGTTAATTTGTTGTGAGGTGGCATTTCCAATAATTGAATCAATATAATTCATGTGAAAACCCTGAACTGATGAGTACCTTTTTATTATTGTATTTCCACAGTTTTAATTAAGTTTATTTTAAATTGTTCTAAGCTCACACCACAAGCTATTTCTTTACATTTTGTATCTGTAACAACTTCACTGTTTCTATTTTGAATTCCAATATTTAGCTCCCTGTGGGTTCGACTTAGGACTTAAACCGAGAATTATATTGAAATTTGACTACTTATACTTGGGTGTACAACACTATCCTGGTGGGAGAACATTGGACGCGCCGTCAAGAGCCAATGAGGTGCATTGAAGTACCTCCCTTCACTTCATCTGCTTCCCAAGAAACCCTAAGTGTGCTGCTACCAACCCTGACCTCCCTACTTCTGACCCTAATTTCTCATTACTTAGTACACCTTTTCACCTATTTTCAGAGTCTACTAACTCACCTCATAGCCCTTTATATTCCCATAGGTGAGACACTTCGAATCCAACCCATACCCAACAAAATTCCACTCAAAGTTGGTGAAAAATGGTCTTTTGACCACCCAAACATCAACCAAATGCATTTTAAACAGTTAAAATGGATTTCTTAGGTCCTTTTTAGTCAAGGACAATATCATTTACACTTTAAAAACACAAGATTAACAAAGTTCAAATTCTCAAGAACACAAACCCTAACTTTCAAACTTCATCTTCCTCAAACCTCCACCACCAACCACAACAACACACAAAACCACCACCAAAATTCATAAAGGACTCTTAATAACCATTTCCAAACCCAAAATCAAAACAAAACCAACTCAAAACTTGTACCCGTTTCACTACCCAACAATTTCAAAATAAAAATTCATGCTCAAAAAGTTAGTAAAACAAGTTCTAGGCATCAAAAACTGATTCCTAGGACCCTATTTAGGCTAGAGCCTTACCCCTTGTTGCTCGAATCTCCCTCTATAGACGTATGATTCTTCAAGCTAACACTTTCTTTATCTAACTTCTCTCTTGTGTTTCTCTCCCTTCTGTTGATCCTATCCTTCCACAACTTGCTAGCAGGTGCTTTTAACACTTCCTTAAGCTTCTAGACGGATGGTGGCTGACAAGAGGCCTTTCTCTGTTTCCAGGCAATGCTTGGAAGGAAATGTCATGCAGTGGCATTTTCATAAATATTCAAATTTAAAACTTTTTTTTTAATTTTTATTATAATCAAATATATATTAAAACATGCCCTAGAAAAATATTTCCCTAATTTTTTTAAAATTCAAATTAATATTAAAATTCTTCATTTTTCATCCCCGATTCCAAAATTCAGATTTGACCTATTTTTTTTTTTGGATTTGCACTCCAACTTTCTTGCACTTCACCAGTCAAGCTCCGAGGACATTTTTAGCAACCCCATGTTCATTTTCTGGCTCTTCGACATTTGAACCCCTAATTGCATGTACATCAATCCTAATCCGTTGCCTTAAAAGAAATTTCATCTTCAAAATTTACTTAGCTATATGCTTGGTGTTTTTTTTTGTTGTTCCTAACGTCTAAACATCATACCTCAATGTGTTTATGACTTATGTACATAAGAGAGTGTCACTCTCCCTCGGAATGATGCAAGAGATGGAGCAATGGAATGGTGGATGGAATGGAATGAAATGAACAAAATATGTGTGTGGAATGAAATGCATATGTGAACAAAAGTGCTCCCCAAGCGGAAAGAGTCTTTTGTGTGTCATTGTTTTACTTGGAAAAGTATTCCAAGGTCATCTCCTCAGGGAAGGAAAGTTCAAGTGTGGTGAAAGTGATTTTGGGAAAAAGGAAAGTGTAAAATCTTTTGAGTTTTGAGTTTTGTGATTGTGTTTGTGAATGAAAATGAAATGAAAACAAGTGTTGGCTAATCCGAAGGGGTCATTCTAATGGGAATACCAAATCAACTCGAAGCCTTCCTCAAATAGAGCTTAGATGAACAATTGATTCATGGGAAGGTAGGGACAAGATGGAAGTGAGGATCCAAGCATAAACCGTGACCAGACCTACAGGATATCAAAGACTCACAATCTCGTCCACCCTCAATCCAGTCAAACTGAACCATCATACTCTGAGAGGAGGAATAAGAATGAGTTGAAGTAGCACACCCAAGAGGAAATCTCCCTTGGATTAGCCAACTAAAAATCTAGCTACTCATGCTTAAAGGAAAAAACATTTATAATGTAAAGAGACATGTACAGGAAATAGAAATGAAAATGAGATGAAAATGAAACTTAGAACTTGTATTAATGCTAGGAAATGGTAAGCTACAAAGAGAAGTTCATTTAACACTAAAATGGAAAAGTTGCAGAGAAGACAATTGAAACCCAACAAAGATTATGAAAATGCAAGAACATTGAATTAAACTTGATTACACTAGAATTAAAAGAGATTACAATGCAAAAAACAAAGATTACAAGAGAACTACAACTTACTACAATGAAATGGGAGAAGAAAATTCAAAAGCATAAATTTTATCTCTATGGCACTATTCATCATCTTCTTCCTTGGACTACTCCTAAACTTAGGTAGCCACACCTTTTTTTTGTGTGAAGTCTTGAATATATGGAGTGTTTTCTTCCAAAATGTGCCTAGCGTGCTCCCCCAGCTGAGTGATGTGATCCCCCTCATAGGGGCTGCATGGTGCAGGCTAGGACCAACCTTCTCTCTTCTCTCTCCCAAGCTTCTTCTCTCTCCTCCTCATTATTGCACAAGCATCATCAAGACCAAGTAAGGGTGAGGGAGGCACCCTGGACGTGCAAGGAATGTTAGGAGACTTCATGAAGTAGTGTAAGTGGGACCCCCAAGCTGCATAGTTGAGTTACATGCTGTCTAGGGAAGCTAGCAAAAACCTTATGGAATGTTTATGCAGGAACAACTAAATGAAGGGGTCAACAGGCAAAACCTTCCGGAAGGTTTTAGCACTGAAAGAAATCCAAGGCAAAATCTTTCGGAAGGTTTTCGACCAACTTGAATTTTCTTGGCTTTTCTTGGTCTCTTATCCCTCCAAACCTTATTTTAAGCTACCCATTCCTCATCATTGACCTCACCCACTTCAATGGGGGTTTAACTCATGCCATTTACATCATTTTACCTGCATTTACACAAGATTCCATGAAAACGCAAGTTAAGCTCAATTCTCCCCAATTTCATGACAAAAGCAAGTATAAGAGGCATATTAGTGCACAATATATGTCATGTTTTTATGCGAATCACACCCCCCAAATTGAGCTTTGCTAGTCCCTAGAAAACAAAATGTAAAAGCTAAGCAAACAAATATAAACCTATAATAATTTCGCAATTGCATTTAGCATATGCAACAAGCCTTTAAGCCCTTAGGTGATCCCTAGTGGACGAGTTTTGTCTCGTGAAGGTTTCTAGTGAAGGTACCTACAAACTTCTTTTCCTAGTATATAATATTTAAAGCATATTCCCTTATCCTAACAAGCACTGGGATTTCAAAAATAGCTTGGTCCAACATACCCGAACTAATCACACATGAAACACATCATAGCCTTAAATGTCATTCTAGAGTATTCACATACACATTCATTTTTAAACTCGTGTGTGTGTGAAATGAACATGTAATTTAAACATTTACACAGCGGAGTTCACATTCACTTGGGCTATCCCAATTAAGCTTCAATGCAAACTCAGTAAGGATGTCTCTCAACAATGAATAACACTATGATTATCTTGACATGCTCTCCATGTGTATATGTGAGACGGAATCTTATGCACAAAATAAAGTATGCTCACATATAATCCAAAAAATGAAGTACATGCATAAAAATGAAACAACCTTGGCATAATCTCATGAAAGGAATGCTAGGGCATTAGATAGGAAAATCAACTTCTCTTTTTCTTTAAAAGTAAGCTATCCCCATGCTTTCTCTAGATCATTTAGGGCTTTCAAGGGTTGTAATGAGGCCTTGGGGTGATAATGAGGTAAATGAAATGAAGGGTATAAGATAACAAAGAGGGTTGTTCCAAGTGAATGACTTTTATTTCAAAAAGATCTCCCTTTTTATGGGATTTCCAGGCTAACACCATCACTACACTCTTTGTTTCTTTTCTTTCTTTTCCTTAAAATTTTCCTTTTTCTTTATCATTCTTTTCTTCTTTTCACCCCTTGTTTCTCCTTTTCTTGGATTTTCTCTCTTTTTTTTTCGTTCAACTATTTGAGTTTTGACATCATTCATCCCTTTTGTTGGAGTTTCCACACCATACTTCCTTCTCTTTTTCAATCACTCATATTCAGCTCTATGAACAACCAAGGCGAGGTAGATTTTTTTATCACTTTGCATTGGCTTGGTCAAATGTGTGGTATAGAAACGAATTTCAATTAAGGCTCAATCACGACACTAGGGATAAATAATTTCTCAAGAAAAAGGCCAAGGCTCAAAATATTCAAAAATGTCCTAAGATCATCTCTAGATAAGCATACGAGAGCATTGTACATATCAAGACAAAGTCAATGAACTACCCAAATGCACCTAACCAAAACAAGCATAATGAGATTATTGAACAAATGTGGAATTTGAAAAATTGTTCCTTGAGTAAATGTAAGTTCCCTCCAAACAAGGATTGACATTAAAGCTCACATGGGTTCTTACTCATCTCCAATATTCATGTCAAGCACTCAAATGTGAACTCAATCTGTAAATTGTCCAAATTACACATTCAAGGTGTACAAGGAATGGGTCTGGAAGAAAACACATATGTGATACTCTTTGCAATAGGATAAACTTCTATAATGTGCTCATGTATTCAAAGTTCAAAATGAAGATCAAGAAATCACAAATCTAATAACAATTAGGGTAGGGGAATATAGTTCAATATTGGATATTTTTCACCAAAACTGTCCAAAATTTTCAATATTTTCACATTTCCAACTTATTCTATACAAAAAGTGGTGGAACATATAAATGGTGCACCTCACCCCCCCCCCAACTTGAACTATGCATTGTCCTCAATGCACAAAAAATCAAGCAATGAGAAAAATGAAAGTGACATGAGACATAAGATACCCCTTTTTTCTTTTTCTTTTTTTTTTTGCATACACATTAAAGGGAAAACAAAAACATTTGATTACACCCCCCAACTTAAACTCGCACATGATATGGAATGAGATTTTCTACTATGATGCTCAAAATGAAATGAGTCAAATTAGGGAGAGGTAAACAATTTCAACACTACAACATCAAGAGAAGAAAAATATAACAATAAAATAAGTCTAACTACTATGTACATGAAAATAAAACAAAAATGGCACATGTCAATCCGACTTCAATTCAGATATGAGCTTTCGCCCACTGATTTTTTTGATTTTAAAATTTTTTTTGTATAAATGCCCTTCTTAAACCATCAATCCAAACATAGAAAGGATGTTGACTCAAAATTCTCAACTGAACCGAGGTATAGGCAAGGTTATGCAATTTCCACAATGGAGTATATAATTTCTCTTCAAAAGTTTCTACACTTAACTCCATTTCAATGCCCTCCCCAAGTTGAGAAATTTGAATCTCAACACCACTCAAAGATAGAAAAATGACCTTGGGCTCATTAGCCTCATGTGAGATAATAACTTCATCAAATTTTTCAAAATCTAGAGTGATGGGGGATTCAACATCAACATGCATTTCATTGAGATGATTATCCTCAATACATTGACTATGCTCAAGATATTGTTCTTCATGCACATAAATTATAGCATTAGTCAATGTATTAAGTCCATTTCTAAATTCACAAAGTTGCTGGGCTACTTGGGCATTGGCTTCCATTTGGCATTGCATAAACTCGTAAAGCTTATTTTCAAATTCTTGTTCAGTTGAGTCCTCATATGTTGGATAATGGGAAAATTCATTTGGTGGTGTGAGATTGGATGAAAAATTAAAAGGTTTATTCTCCCAGCCATAACTCAGATAACTCGGTGTAACATAGTGGTTGGGGTAAAAAATTTTGGAGGCCAAATTTGAATTTGAACCTTCAGATGCAAAGTTATGAACCGGATAATTTATTGGGCACTCACTAGTCATGTGTCCGTACTCACCACAAATCTCGCAAACATTTTCAAAATAAGGGACATTTATTGGGCACTCACTAGTGATGTGTTCATACTCACCACAAATCTCGCAAACATTTTCAAAATAAGGGGTATTTATTAGGCACTCACTAGTGATGTGCCCATACTCATCACAAATCTCACACACATTTTCAAAATTTTGGGCATTTGATACATTTTCATAAAAATTAGGAAACATAATACAAAACACAAACTACAACAAAAATATATACAAGTTAGACGACATACCTTGGCCCATGATGAAAATCATGAGATTTACCTATGCCGTCCCAAAATCACCTTTGAACTCAATGCTTAACCCTCCCTGGCAATTGCGCCAAAAATGCTTGGTGTTTTTCGTTGTTGTTCCTAACATCTAAAGATCATCCCTCAATGTGTCTATGGCTTATGTGCATAAGGGAATTTCACTCTCCCTTGGAATGATGCAAGAGAAGGGGCAACGGAATGGTGGATGGAATGGAATGAAATGAACAAAATATGTGTGTGGAATGAAATGCATATGTGAACAATAGTGCTCCCCAAGCACAAGGAGTCTTTTTTTTTCGTTGTTTTAATTGGAAAATTATTCCAAGGTCGTCTCCTCAGGGAAGGAAAGTTCAAGTGTGGTGAAATTGATTTTGTGAAAAAGGAAAGTGTAAAATCTTTTGAGTTTTCAGTTTTGTGATTGTGTTTGTGAATGAAAATGAAATGAAAACAAGTGTGGGCTAATCCGAAGGGGTCATTCCAATGGGAATACCAAATCAACTCGAAGCCTTTCTCAAATAGAGCTTAGATGAACGATTGATCCACGAGAAGCTAGGAACGAGACAGAAGTGAGGATCCAAGCATAAACCATGACCAGGCCTACGGGATATCAAAGACTCAAAAACTCATCCACCCACAATCCAGTCAAACTGAACCATCGTACTCTAAGAGGAGGAATGAGAATGAGTTGAAGTAGCACACCTAAGAGGAAATCTCCCTTGGATTAGCCAACTAAAAATCTAGCTGCTCATGCTTAAAGGAAAAAACATTTATAATGTAAAGAGACATGTACAGGAAATGAAAATGAAAATGAGATGAAAATGAAACTTAGAACTTGTATTAATGATAGGAAATGGTAAGCTACAAAGAGAAGTTCATTTAACACTAAAATGGAAAAGTTGCAGAGAAGACAATTGAAACCTAGCAAAGATTATGGAAATGCAAGAACATTGAATTAAACTTGGTTACACTAGAACTAAAAGAGATTACAATGCAAGAAACAAAGATTACAAGAGAACTACAACTTACTACAATGAAATGGGAGAAGAAAATGCAAAAGCATAAATTTTATCTCTATGGCACTATTCATCACCTTCTTCCTTGGACTACTCCTAAGCTTAGGTAGCCACCCCTTTTTCTTGTGTGAAGTCCTGAATATATGGAGTGTTTTCTTCCAAAAATGTGCCTAGTGTGCTCCCCCAACTGAGTGATGTGATCCCCCTCATAGGGGCTGCATGGTGCAAACTAGGACGAGCCTCCACTTTCCTCTCTCCCAAGCTTCTTCTCTCTCCTCCTCATTAATGCACAAGCATCATCAAGACCAAGTAGGGGTGGGGAAGCTCACTCCTCTTGAATCGTACAGAAATGATAATGCAACAATATGTAGAGAGAGAGAGAGAGAGAGAGAGAGAGAAAGACTGAATAAAGAATTTATAATTTGTGATGTATTGAAAATGGTAGTGAGACAATCTATTTATAGACTCTTAGTGCCTTTTCGAATTGTCTAAAGAGCCATGTGATGCCATTTTTCATTGAACTTGTTTGGATCTAATAGACATACCTTTAAGCTTGAATAGTAAGGAAAGGGGAATGCATCTCTAGAATGCATAGACCCAATTAAATTTTGGATCCAAATTCAAATTTAACGGGCATAAAAATTTAAAATTCGATTGGATATTTAAATTTTAGTTGGCAGACTATTTGCGATCCGCGTTTAGATCTGTTTGATTTCCCACAACTAGCGCTGCACCAAATGAGTTTTCTCTAAAAAGATAATATCTTTTTGACCCATGGCTTAAGCCTAACCCCAAGCCCGACTGAGTCGTGGCGAGCGGCGCACATGGGCATTTGTTGTAACCAAGGTTATGTAGGTGCTCACTACGCTCAATAAAGTGTGGTACTCCTTGGGGCCCAACCTATGAAGCCAACTAGCAGTTTATTAACTCACCAAAGTTTTGGTTTTTGTCCAATGTAGGACAAGTCTTGTACACTAGACCTTATTGAACTTTATTCCTTCCATCCTTTCAAAGGGGACACTTTGAAATATAATTTCTCATTCAATACTTAATGATTTAAACAAATAAATATACCACATTAATCTTTTTGTGGAGGAGAACGCTTTTACACTCGGTCCCACCAAATTTGAGGTGTGGGTTTCACTTTTATTTGAGCCTAAAATTGCTCAAAACTCAATTGTTTAAAGCTATATTTTCCAATAGTAACAAAGACAAGTTGTAAACTTAGATATCCTCAATTGAAATCTTGACAACCCTTTGGAGCTAGACCATGAAAGATTTATCCCTTATGAAATGCCCTAGTTTAGTTGTGGATGGCATGCCTTAGCTGAACCGGAGAAGGGATTAATCGAGGTATGCGTAAGTTGGTCCAGACACTCTTGACCGTTAAATAAAAAAAATGTGTGCGTGTGTGTGTGTGTGAGAGAGAGAGAGAGAGAGAGAGAGAGAGAGAGAATGCACCCTGAAGCTCTCACCCTATGTTAAGTTCTGAATTGGCCATCGACTCATTGTGAGTAATAGTTTTACCCGGAGATGAATGTATCTCGATATGTCATCTAAGTCATTTCTAATAATAGTTAAGACTATGGTGTCAAAAATATATTTTTTAGGTTTCGTACTGAAGTTACTATCCTTAAAAGGTGAGGTTATAATTTCATTTCTTGAAATTACACAAAATCTTATTGTTTGGGGTTGATTCTAGTATTGTTTAGAAAGTATTAAGTTTAAAAAGTGAGTTACAACTTAATTTGTTCAAATTAAATAAAAATCTCCTTGTTTGGGAATTGGGTTCGATCCTACTCCTATCAATCGTAAATATTTTTCAGCATCAATTTCAATATTTAGGTATTAAGATCAATCTTACTTTTTCTTGTCCTAATTTGACTTAAAAAAATTAAAACTCAAAAAAAAGAAAATGGTAAATTTTGTCACCCCCTCAACATCAACAACGAAGATTGTGTTTGGATTGTCGAATATAGGGGGATTACAAGAGTCGGATGGGAGAAAAAACAAACGCAGCCCAGATATCTCATGTTTGGATGGCCAAAATTGTGTTTGGAAATCCCATCCAGATCCTATCGTGACTCGAATTGTCATCCATCTTCATGCTTATCGAAGCAGTTGAGTAATTAGGGCAGAGATCCAATTGGACAAATTGGAAAAAAAAATTTGCTAATAAACATAACGAAACTTAGGTGCCAGGTACATAGTCCTGCAATTTTAGGGATTTTTGCACTTTTCACCCCAAAAAATATCTCAATTCTCACATTACACCCCAAAAGATTATTTTTTCCACATTGAACTTTGAATGTCATAAATTAGTTCAATCTGGCCTTTGGACTAACATTCGTTTTAGATTCCATTAAAAATTGATGCAAATGTCACATAAGAATATAAATTGTGAGTTTAAATTTTGCCCAAGAGCAATATACGTAGATGACAAGTACATCAATTTTTAACGAAATCTGAAATAGATGTTAGTCTGAAGATCACATTGGAAACAATTTATGACATTCAGGGTGCAATGTAGGAAAAATAATTTTTTGGGATGTAAAGTAAGATTTGAGATATCTTTTGAGATGTAAAGTGCGAAAAATAATTTTAAGGCGAGAGGTCCATCCTGGACACTTTTAAAGCGAAAGGTCCAAAAAATACATAGTTGACAAAAATACTCTTACTAATATAAGTGGCTACTATACGAAAAGTCACTTTTTTAGAAAACAACATCCAGTCCCACAAAATTGCATCGCGCCCAAACGATTCACTCAAAAATTTTCCTATTGCAAAATCTTTCAATATAAATTTAGCATCAAATCAACAGAAAATTGATTTTACAGAGAACGCCAAAACGACTGTTCTTTGACAATCGCAGAAGCAAAACTTTTCGATTTTTGACAAGAATCATCTACAACTTCCATCAACTATTGTTCCATTGTTCCTGAAGGAATCTCTTTGTCCAGTGAATTATTCTACAATATAAGAATTCAAGTAAGTGGATTCTAATTTCTTTGAGTTGTTTTCTTCCATAGGGTTTTAGAGAAATTAGTTTTCCTTGTTTTGATGAACATATAAAGCACAAAAAGAATAGTTCACTTTGCTTAAAGTATAGTAATACAAAAAATAACCTCTACCATTTATTCACTGACATTCCCCTGAATAATCACTAAATTAATACACCAATTGCAAAATGAAACCCTAACATTTTTCATTGTAATATAACTTATATATATGTACATTAAATTCCATTTTATTCCTACTTAATATTAGATATAATTTTGTTCACTGTCACGTTTAAGAATCACACGTGAAGATTTTTTTCCAAATGCTTCGATGTGTGGCTATAATAAAAAAATCAACAAGGCCTTACTGCATAAATAATATTTTTGATTCATTGCCAGCCTTAAGAATCAGATGTAAAGATTTTTTTTTTTTTCAAATGCTTCAACGTGTGGATATAATCAAAAAGACCTCACTGCATAAATAACATTTTTGATTCACTATCTGGTTTAAGAATCACATGTGAAGATTTTTTTGCATATGCTTCAAGCAATGAGTATAATCAAAAAATCAAAAAGGCCTTACTGCATAAATGACATTTCTGGTTCAATGTTTATTTTAAAAATCACATGTGAATATTTTTTTGCATATGATTTAATGTGTGGATAGAATCAAAAATAGCAAAATCCCTTAGTGCACAAATGACATTTTAGGTTCACTGTTTTGTTAAAAAATCACATGTGAATAGTTTTTTACATATGGTTCACTATTTGGGTATAATCAAAAAAGCAAAATCCCTTGGTGCATGAATGACATTTTAGGTTCACTGTTTTCTTAAAAAATCACATGTTAATAAGTTTTGCATATCATTCACTGACTAGATATAATAAAAAATAAAATAAAAAGTCTTACTTTATGAATGACATTTCTGGTTTACTGTCTTATTCAAATTCTTAACAAATGAAGGAATGGGCAGGAAACATGTTCCAAAACTAAACTTGTATGAGTTAAGATGACGTAGAGCCAAAAAAAAATAAAAGTGATGCCACCACAAAAGAACGTGCAACAGCTACAAGGAGAAGAAGAAATTACCTACCCCAGTACAGATCAAATATGCAAGCACTCGTAAAGGTAATTCAAAATTGGAAATTACTTCCAATTACATCGAAGAACTGAAGAAAACTCTATTCTAGCTGCTATTTGAGGCAATCATATAGGAAAAAATTGAGCAGTCTGTGCCTAAAAAGAGTGATGACAACATTGTCTCTGTTGTCCTAACTTATGACTAAAAAGGCTTTGGTTTCTTAATTGGAAAGAAACAACTAAGAGTCACTAGTGATGATGTTGCATCGATTTTTGGAATACAAGATGGTGGAGAGAGAGATATATATTGATGTGTCAGAGACAAAGAAGATCGATTCTGATTTTTTTAAAAGAAGGTTCCTGAATCAAAAGAGATTAAAAGATGCAGTTATAAAAGAAATGTTAGAAGAGGTATCCAAAGGAAAAACAAAAAATGATGTTGAACAATTTTGAAATAATTCTATGTCTGTATGCATTTTTCACATTGTTTTTTCCAACAAGTGGTCAAGTTCTTGGTTGGGGATATGTTCATCATGTTGATGATCTGAACCAAATGAAAACATATGCCTGGTCCAAAGCAATTGCTAGCAGAATGATGAACTCAATGAACTTGAAATATCAAAACCTAACAAGAGTCGTTGACTGTGTTCTAGCACTCATAGTAAGTGTTCTAATAAATGTAGTTTCACTTATTTTTCATTATAAAATAAAGTTCATCTTTATGACAATACGATTTGTTCACTGTTACCAAACTTCATTACATTATTAGGTATTTGTGTAGTATTGTTTGTGTGAACACAACAATAATAAATCCATGCAACTGACATGCATTTCCCAGGTTTATGAAATGGAACTTTGGAAAGTTGAATTCTGCAATAAACAACAATGCACTTAATCAATTAACTTTCCAAGATGTAAAGCAATCCCATTTTATGTCAAACAGATAGTTCTCTATTCCAAATCATAATCTTCTTCTTACATTTTTTATTCTACAACTATCATACATGTGAAAGTGAATGAGTTGAAAATAACAAAAAAGAAAATGAATTCTACTCAAGTGCAGGAAAGAAATAGACAAGAGAAATTCAAGAGGAACAAAAAATAGTAGAAGAATTGGAACAAATGTAAACCCCACACTTTTATCTTTATATATGTATATAGGTTTATATAGCAAGTAATTATTTCTTTTGAAATGTTGATGTGAAAAAAATTCGAGTAAATAGTAGTTAAAATTTAGTTTTAACTTGCAAATATATGAAATCGTTGTAATAGAACTTGTACCAACTAGGTTTGATGTACAAAAGTATGTTATATAAGTTTAGGTTAGAATTGGAAGGGTTTGGAATGGATTGAAAATGAAGAAGGGAAGATTAGTAGAAAAACAGGCAAAACCTTCCGGAAGGTCGATAACAAACCTTCCGGAAGGTTAAGGAAAATGTTGTCCAGTAGACAAACCTTCTGGAAGGTTAATGTAAATGTTCTTCTGGAAGGTTAATGTGAATGTTTATCTAGTGGGAAAAGCTTTCTGGAAGGTCGATGACAAACCTTTCGGAAGGTTAATGAAAATGTTAATCTTCCGGAAGATTAATAAAAAGGTTTGTCTAATAGGCAAACCTTTCGGAAGGTCGATGTAAAACCTTCCGGAAGGTCTTCGAAAATTCTGAAATTTTAAGTCGCGAACAACCGGCTTTCCTTCCACTATAAATACCTAAGGACGTCCCATTTAGCCCATTTCAACATCTCTAACCCTAGAAAACCTTAGAGAGGAAGAAAGGAAGAGAAAAACACAAGATCAAAGGGGATTTCCACTTCAAGAAGATCAAAACCCTAGTCTTTCAAGAACACTAAGGTAGGGGTTTCTTCCTATTCTCTTACATTGAGGCTAGGGCTTATCTATATGTATTCTTTTGACTTTAAATCTTATATATAAGCTATGAAATCTTTCTTTCTTGGTATCCTTGCAAAGACCACCATGTTTTAAGCAAAGTAATGGTTAGATAACAATTAAATCTTTTTTTTTGGCATAAAACCTTAGTTTTCAAGATAAATGAATTTTCCTCTTGATTTTTCTTTTGTTCTTGATTTCGAAACCCTAGTGCTTTGTGTTGAGTAATGAAATGATGTTGTGATGTTCTCTTGCTTATTTTCTTAAATTGTCCTCTTGTATTACATATTGTAAAAATTGGGGATTTATGATTTACTTTTGATTTGAGAATTTGGTTGAAATTGCATCTCTTGTATGGTTGTTGTGATGGACTTGAATTGCATTCAAGTACTGCCATAGAGTGTTAGAGGTTAGTCTATGCCAATGGGGGTGAGATAGTTTCCTAACACTTGTAGTGGTTTATTATTTGTGAGAGAGATCACTATTGTTCACATAAGTTCGAGGCTAAGGGATAGGTATACCTTTCCTGGGAAAGATTCGTCAATACCGTGGGAGACGGTATACGCCCATCCTAAAGTGGTTTGTGTGGTTATAATTGGGTGAACGAGGTAGAGTCGTGGTGTAGATTCATAGAAAATAACCAACATACTTGAGAATATGGGATGACACTATTAAACGATTATGGTTATTGTGTGGAATTGGTTTCCTACAAGAGTTTGTGGAGGTATGAGACTCTACAAGAACTTGTGAGAAATAGATTATGGTTGAAAATGGTTTATTGTTGAAAAATTCATTTTTACTGTTCATTTAAATTATTGCTACTGCGTAAACTTTATATCCGTTGAAATGTCCCGATTTTATTTCAAAATTGATATATGATATTTGCAAAATGAGGCCGACTTGCTTTATACGTTTTCTAAACCTTGTTCGAGTTTGAGAGGAATGTTGCTACAGAGCTTAGTGCTCACCCCCTACAAACTATATATTTTTTAGATTGTGGTCTAGACGAGAAGCTCGGAGTTGATGAGCTGATACATGGGGAAGCTCCACTAGACGGGCTCGTGGATCCCAAGGTGGACTTCTAGGGTTATACTCTCCTAGGAGCTAGACTAGAAAATTTCTTTTGAGATTATGTAAAGACAAATCTTTTGTTAATTTCCGCTGCGAGAAAATAGTTGATTCTGTTGGGATGTAATAGCCATGGTTGGCCTATTCTTTTGGGATGATATTATAAATGTTATATTTGATGGATGAAACTTATTTAATGATGAATATATTTAGTTGCTCTCATGATGTGAATGGTTTTTAGATTGTAATGCCGTCCAAGGTGGGTTTTGGGGCGTTACAACAAACATCTGAAGAAATTGAAATGCATCAACTAGATGATACTGAAGATAAAGAACATGAAGTCCAAGATACGGAAGATAAAGAAATCCAAGTAGAAGAGAAAGAAAAGTTAGAATGTGAAGAAGAGGAAGAGGTAGAAGATAATGAACAATTTGTGATAAAGAACAGAAAGAAAAAAGGGAAAAACCAAGTTTTGTTAGAAAGCAGTGAAGAATCAGAAGAGGTGGATGAATGGAGAAACCATGCTCAACAAATTTATGACTATGAACAAGACAATGAACAAGCAAGCAATGAACAGATGGAATCCAAAACATAAGAGCAAATGGATGAAGTCACACACTTGACATTGGAAAGAGATACACCATTAGAATTAAATAGGTATCTCATAAAATAATATGATATAGCAAAGGAACAGATTGAATCAATGAAGGCTAACATTATAAAATAAGAAGAATAGAGTGAACATCAAAAGTCTAAAATGCTAATATTCAAAAAGGATAAGGAGGAAGCAAAGAAGAAAAATGAACAGCTGATTGAGGAATCTGGAAAAGTAATGGAAGAGCTGATCTTGATGAGAGTTGAAAAAAAAACTTTGAAAGATCAGATTGAGAAGTTAAGAGTAGAAAGGGAACAAGAACAGAAAAATGCACAACATGAAGACAGTGAACAACAGAAGTCTGTAACAAATATAAACGACAGTGAATAATTTAGTGTTGAAATAATGATATTGAAAGTGGAAAAAGAGGAAGCATTGAAGACAATAGAAGAAATAGATTTCATCAGGGATGAAAATCAAAAAAAAAATTTTGGAGGGGGAAAAAGAGAGGGGGAGGGGGACTTGATCCCTTGACTTCAAGAAGGCAAAACTTCGACAAGGTAATGAGTACCATTGGACCAAAGGCCCACTGGTTGAAAATAAAAAACTGAAGAATGAGATTTTGAAGATGAAAGAAGACAGTGAACAACATAAACAAGACAGTTCACAGCAAAATAGTGAATCAACAGTATTGAAAAATGCATTGGAAAGTCTAAAAATCTCAATTGTAGAAAAAAAATAAATTAATCAAACAGTTGGAAGCCTTGGTCAAAAGACTAAATAATGACAAAAAATCTCATGACATAATCTTGGATGAATTTGGAAAAAATTTCAAATGACTATTGGATGAGAATAAATCTCTTCAAGATCAGCTGGATGACATGGTTGCACAATCTGTGACACAACAATTAGAAGAAGCGGGCAAAAATGATATTCCAACAACTGAGTAGAGATCCATGGTGAAGGCAATATAGAAGAAGGAAAGAAAGAGAAAAAGAGACCCAAACTTAGAATACTCTGCAAAGAAAAAGCAAAGATGATCAAAGATTGTAAAAGATCCACCATTTACAAAAAAAGAAAAAAGAAAAGAAAAGAGAAGATAGTAAAGAATCCAAAAATCATGAATGTGGATGACATCCAACAACATACTTATAGAGATTTCAAGAACAGGAAAAAAATACTTACACTCATTTGGACATTGCAGTTTGCAAACTTCTCAAAAAAGAAGATTTTGAAAAACTTCAGCTAATAATGTTGGAGGAAAGAGAATCATAAGTCAAAATACAAATTATACTTAATTAATACCTCTATAACTGTTATACACTTATACTTGAAACATCAACACATGCAGAGCACAAGTATGGAATGACTCAAAAACAGGAAGATACATTGGGATTGAAGACAAACTCTTGCTACTAAATGACTTGCCCATTGCAAATAATGTGAGGACATAATTCATGTTCTTGATGAAAGAACATAATAATAATGAATTCATGTTATTCTTTATGTATTAACATTTTTAATGGTCACTATTCATATTCAAAAGATTATTGACTGCTGGGTAGAGTTACGATCATAAGAATAGGACAAATTTGACAAAGAAATAACAATTGGAAAATCATGTTTCTTCAATAGTCTATCTTTGGTAAGAAAATAATTCATAATCCTATAGTTTGATTGAAAAAATGTCAAAATAGGATATGTCAATGATCCAATTGGACTTGTTAATGCAGGCGTGGCCATGAAATAGTCGTACCATTGATTTGGGCTAGATTTTGCCTTGTGATGGCGACCTTTTTCATAGTGAACATTATTATGGGGAAAATTATTTTTTGGTATTACAATAATCTGTTTTGTAGGGTGGATAAAAAAATGGAAGGATAAAAAGTGAGAGTAATATAATTTCTATCAGTCAATGGAGAAATCATTTCTTTCCTCTTTTGTATTTGGTAAGAGAGATGAAGATTTTTTTTGGAAAAGGTATAAATACATATTTTACCATTATATCTATATATGAAATTAATGTATACATATAATAATATAAAACAAAACAGACTTCTATAAGCTCATTTGACGGTCTCAAATAGACTCATCCAACGACCACCAACATCCTTCTCAAAACCATTCACATTGCACCGTACTTTTAGACACTGGTTATATATATATATAAACAAAAAAATATATTTTGATAATGATGAAATTTTATGTATGGGCCGCCATAATCAAAGAGCCCAATAAGTCCAGGAGACCCTTATTCGCGTAGTGGCCCAAATGGAGCGCCCACAGCCTGTCCATGCCAAGAGCAGGGTGGACCGAGCCCATAGGGTAAGGCCCAACGTTACTAGAGGACCTGAACTCCAGTCCAACCCTAGTCCAACTCAACCGAAGGTTAGCTTGGGATAAAGGAGCTCGGTCCAATGCTTATCCTAAAGCACTCCTGCCACGCCACATGTCCTGAGGCCAAGGGGACCACTTCTGATGCTTGTAACGAACACGCACTCCCTGGTACAGAGAATATTGGTGCGCATAACCGTTTAGAGGTCGTGGGTAGAGTGGCGTCGTGTGACAGAGGTCGATACATGACAAAAGTAGAAAGACCCACAAAATCAACAGAAAGGAAAAAGGAGCCGCAGGAAACCCTATTAGGATCACTTGTATAAATATGACACTATTACACTATAGTAGATACAAACATCTTCTTCCCCCATTACCTGCTCTACTTGCAACTCTATTAAGCTTGTAATCTCCAAGCATTCTATGGAAAAGGCTGTAAGCCAAGGGAACTATTGAACTAATTCTCTTCAAGCAACATACATCCCCTAAGGAGCAAGAGACTCCATTACAGTGGGTGTAGCCTTGGTTTTTCAACTAAGGAGAGCCACTTACATTGTGTTCTATTTTTCTATCATAATTTTACCCATTTCTAGTCCATACATTTGTTCTACACCTATCTGGACCATCTGACTAAGGTTCTGGACTTGGATCAACATTTTCGTGCACCATCAGTTTGGCGCCGTATGTGGGAAAGATTTTCATTGTTTCCTTGAAGTTTTCTTCATACTTTTCTATTTGTTTGATGGTTTCTACTCGGAATATGAGTAAATCTCATGCTAACCCCCAAGTTCATCAGAACCCACTAACAAACCTCCCCACCCTCACGGCGAACGTCAAAGTTCATCCTCCGGTGGTAGATTCACCTCCACTAAATGAGTTGGAAACCTACCGACGAACCACCATGTAGCTTATAAAGCAGAATCAAGACTTGTTAACATGGATTTAGTCTCATCACCTACCACAGATCCCACCAATGCACTATTAGCCTCCTCAACCAGCACAGCACGACGTTCCTCCATAGAACCATCAGGTGCCACCCAACGGAGTCACATAACTCCATGAGCATAGCCACTCTAGAGAGAACCATCGGAGGAGATATCTGAACAAACGAGTAGAAGACAAAGCCCACAGCTGGCCTCGACCTATTCATCAAGACGACAGATCCTTTCCTCCGCCTGACGCCACAGATCACTTCTTGGAATAAAGTCTTCGCGAGATCCAGCAAGTGTTGGGGAACATGAAAAAGTGGTTAAGGGAAAAGCCCCCGACACCATGGACACTATAGGCCAGCAGATTGAGTCACCCCTCACTCCTGAAATCCTACATTTTCCTCTCCCTAAAAAATTCTGAATGTCGTCGATAGAGGCCTTTGACGGAACCAAAGACCCAGTGGGCCACCTCAACTCGTACAAGAATCAAATGGAGTTACATGGGTACCCATATCCCATTCGCTGCTGATCTTTCACCATTTCCCTCAAA